>CATIWQ010170516.1:0-30075 GCA_949673415.1 Euphorbia schlechtendalii | reverse complement strand
TGACCAACTAAGTATTTCTTAGCGCCAACATCCTCAGTTCGATATTTTCTATCGAGGGATTCCCATAGTTCCTTAGCAGTAAGCTTCACACTATATACTTCATATAGTTCAGGAATTAAACCATTAAGAATATGGTTTCTGCAGAGGAAATCAGAATAATTCCAAACATCAACAATAGATTTAACAGAAGGATCAACAACTCCTTCGGGTACAACAGGAGGATCTTTCTTCACAAATCTATCATAATGTATACTAGTCAAGTAAAAATATATTTTTTGTTGTCAGATCTTAAAATTCACTCCACAGAATTTTTCTGGTCTTTCTGGTACAGTAACAAGCCCAGAATTTGAAAATCCATTTAGTCTATAACTATTAGGATCAAATTGTCCATTTTGATTAACTTGACTATAAAAGTTTCCAATTTCATTTCCTCAAAGAGAACCGGAACTTGTAGAACCAGCAGTTGGCCTAGAACCAACAAAGCCAAAAGCAGTTGGTCCACCAACAAGTACAGATGCAACCGGTGTTGTACTAACAGGCACTGAACCAATTGGACCATATTATCCATTTTGGTTTTGCTCATTCTGATTTTGAGCAATTTCATCATTCTGTGGGATCTAATCAAATTTTCCAAACAAACCAAGTTAGAACAATTTCAGAATAACAGTAACAATTAATATAAGAAATAAGAAAAATAAATTGTACGTACACCAAATAAAATTATTATTATTATTATTATTGTTGTTATATTATTATTATGATTTATTTATATTTCTTAACTTCTCTTTTAATATTTGTTCAAATTAAGTCCAATTAAAAGATTGTTTAAAATAAGTCCAATACTTTTGTCCAAAATTAAGGTATTCCAATGTTACGGTAATCTAAGTCACGATACTCCAAGTCACAGTATTTTGTTTGTCTCTTTTAAGAATATAAACTTAAAAAAAATCTATCTTAAAATTGTTAGAAAAAGTGTTAGGGATACTTATATAATTTCTTATTAGAGAGAAAGAATACAATAAAAGAAATATTAGTAACTTGAATTACAATTATATGAACATCGTAAAATAAAGTATTATAATAAATATAAAATAATGAAATACTGAAATAAATCTTTTACTTGGAACAAGAGGGTTCTGTTGAGGCTCGAATCGATTTTCTTAAGACAGATTTTCCCCTTATATGGTAAACTGTCTCCCAGGATACAACAACAGACGTTAGGCGAACTCAACTGAGTGTAAAATTCTATCACCAAATATCGAATAACTAAGAACTTAGAGAAAATATGAAAGATATTTTATTTCTTATTTTTAAAGTGTATTGAATAAGATAAAAGGAATCCTATTTATAGAAAAACTCAATGACACAAACTGTAAATAATAGGAAGTATAAGGTCCCACGAATAGTACTGCATAGTGATGCATAGTAATCGCACATTATTTGACCGCTACCGACCTCAATAATTTTCAACACAAAGTATATAAGGAAATAAAGTGCTACAAAAATAGGATCTACATATAGAGATAATACCAAGTTAAAGAAAAACATCATAGAATATAGAAATAATAAGAACGCTATTAATGGATTAGAATTTATTTATATGTAGTAGTCAACATTACAATATGCAAATATATTAAAGATATATAATATGATGCATTGATTGTTTTACGAAGATTAGGATTTGTATTGATGTTGACTGTGTCAAATACAACATTCAAATTTATTGGACCAGTTACAAATAGATATATGCAAATTGACAACTGTTGATTCCCAGTACAACTCTTCTTTAGTTGTTGTTATTTTTGATAATTGTTTATTGTTAGTGAACACCCTTTTTTTTTTTTGCAAAACAACGATAAACAGTTATGAAGTTAGTTACAACTATTGTTTGATAAAGAAAAAGGTGGTTGATATATTATTTTAAATGTTATTTTGAAGTAGTGACTACATTTGCCTTAATTACTACTATGTAAATTTATTCGTTTTGCACCACTCATCTACCGCTAAAATAATACAATTAGTAATTATCATGGTTTTGAACCGGACACTGTCCATTCAGTTTCCACTTGGTTCCTTGTCTGGTCAAAGATCGAATGTTGATCAGTTGAACCGGTCTATCAGACTAGAAACCGATTGCTTCAATCGATCGGTTCACTTATCCTTGTTAAAAATAATATTTTTTAAATTTTTTGCAATAGTCAGAAATCAAACTCAAGACCTCTACCTTGTTATTCATTATGTTTACCATTCAACTACAACACTTATTTGATATACTTTGTATTATATATTTTTTTAATATATATATAAAATTTTTACTTAATTTTAAATTACGTATTTATTTTATTTATTTAATGTATTGTGTAAATAAATTCATCATATGTTATTTAAATAATATTTTTTCAATTCAAATTGAATTTTGATATTTGATGTAAAATTTTTAAAATCGAAGTAATATTTATTTATTAGTTTATAAAAGGATATTGAATTCACAATACTTTTTTCATTAAATATATATGTATTGAAAATCTTCATTTACAAATGTATTCTATAAACCTAAGTTTAATTATAATATAAAATGAATTTTACTAATTTTTAAATTTACTTTATAATATATGATTTCATCTGAATTAAATTTGGTTGAATACAAAAATAATTTAACCTTCATTTTTCATCAAATTGTATTGATTATTATGTTGTATTTTTTATTTGAAGAATAAACTTTGTATATGAAGTATTAATATTAAAAATATTATTAATTATTGAAACAATGAAACTTATATTATTGTTTGATATTAAATTATTAAAATATTAATATTTGACAAATTTTAAGAAAATTCGATTAACCACCGATTTAATCCGGTTGAACCTTAAATTCATGAACCACTCTCTTCACCGGTTCGATGACCGATCCGGTTCTGAAAACCATGATTATTATTAATTAAGCATTACATCTACTGATAAAATAATACACCATTAGGGCAAATTCATAACATTGAAGTAATGATTAACTAAGCATTACACATTTCAAGAAAAATCTTTTAAACCAAACCTGATTACATTAATATTATTTAAAATAATCATAATGTAACCAATTTAGAAAAATTTACCAAATTCAGTTGCTTCAAAATATTGAGTTAATCCCTTCGACATACAATCATTTTGGTGATCGGGGATTAAAATCTGGGTGTGGACATGATTTAAAGGTGTCGTTCACAGTTGATTCTCATCCAACACCAACTCATGGTGAAAACAAAAAAATATTGAATTAATGAACCGTTAGACTATGGTCTAGTGACCACCACCCTTAAAAAATTTCATTTTCTTTTAGAGGACGTGGCAGGAGATTCAATGGATTGAGTAGCAACAAGAGAGCATTACTGGCGCGGGAATGAATCACCTTACAGTCTGGCAACCACTTTCATATTCTTGGTTAAAATGAAACGTGGACGCAAACTCTTTTTACGAAGAAGCTTGTCTTGGTCATGATTGCATACTTTGCGATTTAATGGGAATTATTATCGCAGCAACGTGCATGTTACTTAAAGAAAACGTTGATCCTGAATAAGCCGAGGTCCTAGGTTGTTGGGAGGTTCTAAATTGGTTAAAGAAACGAAATTTTCAACTGATTATTTTAGAGATAGATGCCCTTCAAATAATTAATTATTTGAATAGTAATGCGAGAATTCTTTCTCTCGTTGGTTTTGTTTTAGGTGATTGTTGGGCATTAGTTAGTAGCATCAGAGAGATTAATTTTGTATAAATTTCTCGATCTACGAACCAGTTAGTTCATGTTCTTACTCGGTCGAGGGGAATGGAATAGTTGACCATTCTTTCTAATAATGTAATGCTCAAAACAGTAAATGAAATTACTGGAAATTAAGCGGTAATTCGTAAAATGAGCGAGTTAAATAAAGTTCGAATAATGGCATCTACACTTAAAACTGAGTACATTATTTCAAACAATAACACAATTGAATAACATCATACGGTTCCGAAGGATTATCCAATCAAAATATATCGTTCAATCATACGGTTACAAAGACAAAACAACTAAATCCAATTTCAATAATTGAACCCATAATAAACAAAAGAAAAAAAGGAAAACTAAATGTAAAGAACAAATCAGAGCCGTTTATCGTGAGCATCTCTCTTCTTCTTCTTAGCATAACTCTTAAAATGGAAATCGACAAAAAGAGCCAAGAGCGAAGCATTAAAAACAGCATTAAAGCACCACCCGTTAAACCCGGAGCATCCGAGCCCACTAAAATGGTAATACAACATCCAACCCGAAATACAAAAACTGAACCCGAATTGAACTATTTGACAATCCGTCACCAATCTCTTCCACCTAGGCCGCACACCCACGGCGCACAATAGATAGTACCAGTACATCACCACGTGCACACTCGCATTCGTCGCTAAAGCCACGGGGAACAAAGACTGCGACGTGGAAAGCCACAGGTAGCACATGATCAAAACCGTCGCGTGGTGGTACACGTGGAGGAACGTGAGGCGTTGGATTGAATTACTCAGGATTATCAAGAGCGTGTCAACGAACTCAAGGACTTTTGATAGGTAGAAAATGTAGGCCCAGAAAAAGAGGGGCCCAGTGGGCTGGGTATTAACAGGGAAGCAAATGATATGGTGTAGATGAGGTGTATGGTAGATGATGGAGAGGATGCATCCGACGGCCATGATTAGAGATAAGAGGAAGAGGGTGAGGCTGTGGAGGGCTGTGATGCGTTTGAGGATGTGAGGTCGGAGAACGGGGCGGCGGACGGTGTAGGAGAGGAGGAGAGTGAGGGAAAGGTAGATGAGGACTGAGAAGGTGAGGAATTGTGGAGAGGAGGCGAAAGTTTGGCCTGGTATCCATGAGAAATGGAGGATTTTTGGGTGGTTGACAAGCCAGTATTGTAGAGTTGAGAGGATTGGGCTCATTTTACAGGTCACGCGCCGCCTAGAACGGTGGTGGATGGTGGGAAGGGACTGGGGGGTAAGAGAGGGTAGAGATAATGTAAATATGTAATTGGCTGTTGAGTTATGTTTTTGATTAGCTGGGAATAGAACGGCTCACTTCGAATTAGGGATGGTAATAGGTCGGATCTGGATTCGATCTGGATTCATAATTTTATCATTTCAAGGTTGGCATAAGCACCATCTATCTTACGCCAACCTTGAAATTATGAAAATATAGATCCATATCGGATCCAGATCCAGTCCATTACCATCCTTCCCTGGGATTCTCCTTTTCCAACAGCAGCACATTTTGTCGGCATCAAACCATTTTTGTTGAATTATGGAATATTTTTGTCGATCCTACAACCTCACGATTTTTTGATTTTTCAACGAAGATGATTATATTACAAATGGTTTTAGTTATTCCAAAAAAGCGCAAACAATTGTTCGACAACTCATCACTACAAAGCTATTAAGTGTGTTTGATTATTGATACTTCCTCTAGATCTTAATACTAGTAATTTTAAATTTCATATTTGTTTTCTTGTATATTTCATTTTAGAATATTGATGTAATTTTCAACAATTTTTTCTTAATTTATCTTTGTATTTATTAATTTTGATGATAAATCTAAAATGACTAGTAGTAGGAACCGGATGGAGTATTAATTTTTGCTATGCACAACATAGTTAAAAATTCAAGATGAATTTAGAAATTTTATTGATTAATAGCTAAATGAAACAAAACAAAACAAAACGTCAGCTTCAAGTTAAATTTCTGCAGTCAATAATCAGTGTATGAAAAACTTCATCACAAACACTGAAAAATGAAACAAGACCAAAATGAATCTAACACACATCTCCTTCCCCTTCAGTTTTCTCAGTTGATCAATCCATCTTGCCAAGAGCTTAGCGTTAAGCAAATCTTGTATAGTGACTTTGCTAAGATTGGAACTCAATTCAAATCATCTAACGGGTAACAAAATCGAATGAGATAACGGTGTCATTACATCAATTTGGCCTCTACTATGAAGAGGTGGGAGCAACCTTCTTCCGAACAACCCTCTTTCTACGAGCTTTCGGAGGTGATGGTTCCCCATCTATGGAGTCCGTTTGTTTGATGCCAAGTAGGCCCAGACCGGATACCAGAGTTTGCTTCGATATGAACCATTTTGAAGACGATGACGAAGTAACACTCTCGACAGGCCTACTGTAAGCCTTCAGAAGGCTGTCTGAATGAGCAAGAGGATCGGCCTCGGCTCCGATCCAAGCCAGCCTTGACGACTCTCCGATTTGCACATTCAACACCCTGCAAAATACGATCTCCGTTTTTAGTACAGCTCGCTTGCATAAAAAATGCTTCATAATAAATAATAAGGGTGAGCTTCAAAACCATTCCATGTAGAATTTTTAGTTTTACCTTTTCTTTTTTTTTGCAAAAGGGCGTATGAAGTTTCAAAAGTTAACAAAAATAAAAGGATTTACAATTTGAAATTTCGTAAAACAAGGGTAATCTTGTCCATTTTGAACCGAAATTTTGCACCTTAGTTTTTATATAAAAAAAAAATACACCACATAGTGATAAAATTTAGATTTTTTTTCAAGTTCAAATCATTTTTTAATTAAAATGAGTAGTAAATAACTTTAAAAAATCATAACAAAATGAGATTTTCAGAAAATTACAGAAAGATTGAGGTATAGCTCTTAAATAACATGATTAAATTATAGGAATGTTGAATTGATTGAAATACCTTATGGAACACATTATTATTTTCAATGAAAAAATATTTATTAAACACATTATTATTTTCAAATGAGAAAATAATTTTGGCCCTCTATTTGCTAACTTTTGAAATCACGGGCATTCTTTAACCAAAAAGAGAAATTCAACAAAGACTATTTGCAAAACAATCAAATCACATGGCATGTCTTTTAAGTTTACTAAAAGAGTGAAAAAACAAACCTCAAAGCTGTGCTGAAAGCCAGAGCCACTCCAATAACATCAAAATGGCTCATCAATGCTCTATCAGCTCCACATAATAGCTGGTATCTCATGTTTGCATATAATCCAAGAAAAGCACCATATCCACGCGCATAGTGACTCACTGGTGCCACTGTTACAGATAACCTACCAAAACAATTTCAGACAAAATGCCATTATTCAACAAGTACAACCGGGTCTGAACTTAATTAAGGCTCAGTTCCGGATTGCTTTCCCACACAGCTTTTCCAGGCTGCTATCCTGAAAAGCTCTGGAAATCAATAACAAACAATTCCTAATTACTCCCTCCAATTTTTTTCTTCTCTCTTGAAAAAACAACATGGAAAAGATACATAGAGTTTTGAGAATGACAAGTAAAACAGGTCTTCAAATTTTGGCTATGAGGACAAGTAAAAAAATCGGAGGGAGTAATTAGTATTAAAAGTCAAAATCTTTCGTCCAGTATCGAAATATGTTGTTCTATTAAAAGTTTTTAAGCGTAGCTTTTCGTGACAACAATTCTGACAGCAATTCCAAACAGGCACTAAGTGTTTTTTTGAACTAATTCGTACCTGTCTTTCTTTTCACCGGCCAACATATTTGATAATTGACCTTGTACTGCCCCGGCAGTTAGTCCAACCACGGACAATTCCGCAGCCTTGTAGAAGAACGAGTGGACTCTCTTTTGCAAGTCGAATTCTCGAAGAGGGTAGCTCTTTTCGAATATGTTGTTAGGAAGCTTTTGTAAAGTGTTCTGCAAATCGAACCGGAATGTGTTGCCATATGAACGAGAAGGAGCCAGTGACCAGACAACAATCGCGTTACAAGCAGACGCTGTGAGTACATTCACAAGGGCCAGATCCCATTCCTGTTTAATTCTGTAAATACAGATGAAAATAATCGTTAGTCCAATGTCGCATTAGATATTAAACGGAATTTCAGTGGCAATTTGGGAAATAAGGATACCTGTCCTTGCGATTTTTAACCTCCCACCAAACAGAGCAACCGATTGTCGCGGCCTGCTCTAAAAGTAGTCTATACAAGAAGGTAGGATCTGCTAACATCCTGAAGAACACATTTTCACAACATCAAAAATTTTTAAATAGTTTACAGCAACACAGAAAAATGACGTTTATTAAAAAATTTTAACTTGAAGAATCGCTGAAACAAATCATATATTTGCACCTACTTCTCTGACAGAAAGTTTTTCCAAAATCACAAGACATACTTCACTACATTTTTCTTACAATAGGAAGAAAAGGCTGAAACTTTATGAAAGAATTCAGATGATCGTTTGAAAAAAATGGCGTATTACCTTCCAATGAACGCCCTGGAAATTGCTTGAGGAAGCTTTCTGGAGATAAACCTAGTAGTGGTTGGTCTAGCATTTATTGAAAGGAGCTTTACCATTTGTGCTGAGCTTACCAATCCCTGAAAAAAATGTATCATATTCAGTATTTGCTGAAAGAAACATAGTAGTCAAGGCGCAGCGAGGAGCACTAAAGGCGCAAGGTCGCGCCTTTGACTACTATGGAAAGAAATGCTACAAAAGTGTAAAAGTCATGATAAGCATAACAGTTTACCATTTCATATGCCTGCCGGAATCCAGCAGGCAAATCCATCATTGTTTTCTGCCACTCGTTCAAAACAGCATCTACAAATTTTTTATCAAACAGCTGACAATAGAAAAAGACAAAAAAATCAATATGTAGAAGATTACTTTCTCATTGTACGCTTATGATATATAGGTATGAATCATAGTAGTCGAGAGCGCAAAGCACACTCAAAGAGCTAGGGTCTCGCTTCTCGCTTTTAAACAAAAGCGCAAAAAAGCGATAGCTTAGTAATGAAAAGCTAGAAAATTTATAAACTATAGGCAAATAGCTACTTAAAACTAATAAATATCAAAAAATATTGCACGTCATATAAGTCCACAACAAAAAATACAAGTCATCAACATCCAAAATCATTAAAATCTAACCCTGTGCGCTTTTCTTTAACAAAGTTTGCGCTTTTTTGCACTTTTTTTGTGCGCTTTTTTCACCCTTGCGCTTTGTGTTCAAACTTAAGCGGAGAGGGTGCGCTTCGCTTATGAGTATATACAAGAATACCAACCTCTTCGAAAACTAATTTTCTCCTGAAAAGTCCACCCTCATCCCCCTCGTCACCATCATCAAAGTCGTCAAAATAGTCGTCGTCGTCACCATCATCGTCACCTCCATCCCCTCCACCATGATTGATCTTTTTGCCAATATCTCCACCACCTCCCCCAATAGCAACCTGCAGTTTCACAAGAATAAGACACGTACACTCTGGAAAAATCTGTCATACTGAAGGAGATCATATAGCAATCAAACTACATTGCTGAAAAGTCTAGTTGAGTTGTCATTGAATAGGCAGGAGAAGTGAATGTTAGCTTCTGTACTCGCTTGATTTGTGTTTCGATAAGCAAAATAAGATGAAGAATCACTAAAAGTAATGCCTGTGCCATATTTTTTGTTCCTTGATCAACAACACTTGTTCCTCAAAAACAATTCAAATATTGTGCACAACTGAAATGCAAGAAGTTACTCTAAATTCTCTCACAAATGTATCAAGTCCAAAGCCAACCAACTAAATCACTAGTACTTTCTCAATGTCAGAACAACTAGAGGACAAGTCACAAAATCCAACAAAAACAACTGAAGAACTTATCTTTTTATTGCACAAGCCACCTTAATGACTGCAAAAGTTCAGTTCTTGGAAGCTAGTAGAACTCATAAAAGAAATGCAGAATTGAAAGTTTTAAGGGAAGAATTCAATTAACCTCAGGGCTGACTTTGGACTCCTTCCGCGTCAAATCAAGTTTCCCTTTTTCCAATGTAACAGCACCGAACGCACCATATTTCCCCTTCATAAAAACACCAAACTCCATACTGGAACTTGAACTCAAATTCCCCGGTGTAGCATCCGGCGCAAGAAAGCACCGCTCGAGAGTCGCCACGGATTCGCCACCATCGATTATCGAGGAAGACGAGCAACTAACACCCAAATTCTTCCGCACCTTAGAAACCAGCAGCTGGGGCGCCGGCAACTGCTGTCGTGGACAGAGCTGAGGAGCCGGAGGAACAACGGTAGGCTTCAACGGCAAGGTCTTTGTGGAGGATGATGGGATTTGAGCAGTGTGGAAAACGAAGTGAGACATCTTAAAGCAATTCCTGTTTGGCAACCGAGAAAATCCAAACCCTGATTCTATTATAAATTCCGGAGATGAATAATCATCTGACGGGATTCGCTTCTCTCTCTGGAAATTGAAAGCTGTGGTTTAGAGAGCGAGTGAAAGAGGTGGAGAAGAGGAGGAGATGGGTGGGGTTTTGATGGGTGGATAGCCGCCTACAAGGGGACAAACGCCCAACCCAATCCGAAATCGAACGAGTTCTTTGAGTTAACTCGGGTGAGTTGACCGAGCCGGCTCGTGAATACACGGTTGCTGTCTGTCTGTCTTGCCGAATTGTTTGTTTACTAGTAAATTATTACTGTGCCTAAACTAAAATAAGATCAACAAACTTTCAAACTCATTATTCAACCCGTAGGTCGCTTTTATTTATAAGCATATTTAAAATATGTATTATTTAATTTGGTATATTTAAAATCTATATATTTAAAGGTGTGTTTCATTGAAAGGATTTTAAGTTGTAAAACTTGTCAAATATATGAAATTAAATTATTAGTCAAATCTATGTAATCGTGTTTATACAAATACAAAGAAAATCCTCACATCACCTCTACGTGGACTCGAATCTTAAGATTCAAGATTCAGTATCAACCAAATGGTTAAAACATTCACCACTCGTCATGAGCATTATTTCTAAAAACAGGTGTTAATAAGTTGGTTTGATGATTTGATCATATTGTAAGATAAAGAAACGCCTTCATAATCTGGAGTAGGATTTTATTTGTTACCACTGATCAAATTTGATACCGACAAATCAATGATGAAAAAAATAAAATAAGTTAGTACGATTTATATTTCACATGTAAAGTAACTTATAAGTTATAAGTTGGTTTTTTAATTCATATATTTAAAGTGTTTATAAGCAATTACACTCATTTTTCTTTTTGATGAAAATATTACACTCAGTTAATTTAATAATTTTATACATCATGTCAACTTCCTACAATTGATAAGCTATCTCTAAGTCAATTACATTACACGTGATACTGAATTGGGTCAGACTTAGCCTTTGGACTGAATTTGAAGCCTAACCCATGAAATGTATAGTGGGCTCATTAGAAAAGTACTACCCAACTCCAATTTCAGTGTTAGGTGGCCTATTGACTTGTTTATTGGTTGAAAGTTTCAATTTCGCCTGGATTAAATTTTATATTATCGAAATAATACTTTGCATAAAACAATTAACCATAGAAAAACTCCAACTTATTGTATATTCTTGTTCTAATAAAAAAACATATCAAATTAAAAAGGAAACAGAATCTTCAAAAGTGGCAGGAAATATGTAATTGCAATAACAAATAATAATGTCAATATACATGTGCCAGAGCCAAACTTGTATGATTAAAAAGGATCGATACATCCGAGATTTCAAATGTGATTTTCTCCTAAATTTTAAAAAATCAAATAATTCGTCCACTTGCAAAATTGCATTTATTTTTTTCTTAATACCACATGTCAAAATCTGGTTGGTGTGAGAAAAATAAAAAAAATAATATGTTTGAAAAATCAAACCAACTATAATTTAACACGTTGTATCGAGGAAGATGCACTTCTGCAAGTTTAAACAATTATTTGAAATTTTTAAAAATTTTAAAAGAAAAACATTTAGAAACAAGTTCAAGAAATGCTTACATTATTTTAACATGGTAATTAACATTCTGGTCTATAATGGCTGAAATATTGACTTCCTATATTGATAAGTCAAATTTCAGTTAACTGACTTTGAAAATCTGCTATACAACTTCCTAGTTTTCCTTAATCCATTTTAAAAACTTTATCAATTTCATAATTCTGACTAAAACAAAACCTAGCCTCCTCATATTAACTAACGCCAATCATCCTTAGCTTTGCAAACAAGACAAAGTAAACCGTTCATTAAAACCAAGAGATGATTCAAAAAACCACAAAAAGAATCTCTTCCCCAGCCTGTTAAAGCCATCCCTTCCTTAAATTTCTGTTACATCACTATACCATCTTTCTATAAATACCGCTTTCCACATTTCCTTCGAAAAACACAATCCCATCATGTCATTATTTCGCCGGCCTCGAATAACGATCAACGGAAACGCAAGAGCAAGAACTTCCCATTACTTTTGGTGCCAAACGTGTAGAAGAACGTCACGGTTCACATTCATAAACCCGTACCATCACTTTTGCCCGCATTGTTTCGCTACTCTAAATCACGAGCTAGACATTCCCGAGCATTCGTTAGCCCTAACGTTGACCCCGCCGCAAAGTCAACCGAACCCCGTGTTTGACCGGTCAAGAACAGCCCGTTGGGATTCGGAAAACCCTAACTCGCCCTGGATAACCCTCGAGTTTCACCATCCCCCGCCCCCCCAACGTATACCAAACGAGAATGAACCAGCTGAGCTGGCAGGGCTCGGGCCCGCGACGGCTTCGGCAATAGAAGTGTTGACTAAAGTCAACATCACGCAACAACATTTGACCAGGGACACGCAGTGTCCGGTTTGCAAGGAAGAGTACGAAATGGGAGAGGAAGTTCGAGAATTGCCGTGCAAGCATTTGTATCATTCCGAGTGCATCGTTCCATGGCTGAACTTGCGTGACACGTGTCCGGTTTGTCGGTTTGTTGTACGAGACGAGTTCGAGGAATATCTGCGGCAGGAAAGTGGGGAATTGTTAGGGTTTGGAGAGTTGGGGAATGCTATGAACTGGTTGAGAGATCAGTTGGTGTCGATGTGGCCGTTTAGAGCGATTTCGAGTTGGGGTCGGAGGTACGTTGAGATGTTGGATAATAGAGTTGAGTCTTATGGAGGAAGAGGTGAGTTTGGAATTTCATATTGCTATTTTCTTCTTGTGTTTGGTTGTTTGTTGTGTGCATTTGAAAAAGTTTATGCAATGCTTGAAATTCTTTGCTTGTTGTAATTAATTATGTATGATTCTTCTATTTGTTATTTTATATTTCAACTTGTATATATGGTACATGAGATTTTATTTTTTATTTATAGTTTTTTTACCCGAAAATTTTTTTGAATAGCCTGAAATTTCATGTTTAAACCGCTGGAAAATGTCGGTTTTAAATTATTTAGTGAAAACGCTTTATAGCCTGAAATTTCATGACACATATTGATAATGAAAAAGCTTTATTTGAATAAAATTAATCATTTTTTTTAATTTAATTAGAAAATGAAGAATGAACTATGATTGGTTGCAGCTAACTCTTGGTGGTCCATTTTATTGTCAATGGGTTGCTAGGCCTACTACTGCTGCTGCGAAATTCCGTACATATCTAATTTTATATAATTGAATCGTAGATTAATTAGAAAGGAAGGTACACCACATATCTATTTGATAATTTCATTTTTATTTATTCACCAACATTACTGCTGATGACAAGTTATTGAAGCATAATGAGGTTATGTTTACGATTTTTTACTGTTCTGCATAATTGTTTTTCCAGGTTAATGATGTCTAACATTATTGTTGTTTCAGTAACTTAATAAAAGTATACAATATATTTGTTGCAGATATCTTCAGGATGGAATCAACATTCTGTCAAGCCTTTCTAGCATGATGCCTATTTTACAATATTTCAGAAACTTAATTATCGATCCGGATCGCTGATTCAGTTGATAAATAGTTCTTCAAAAATTGTTATAGAAATAATCTATCAATTATATAGTTTGATTGGTATTTTAAATTATTTTATGGCTCATATATATTATATCACACAATATAAAATGGAGATTTCGAAATTTTGAATCAAACCAGCTGTACGAATAAAATAACATAATTATACATTTTACTTTGTTAAACTTGCAAATATGTACCAATTTGGTCTTGGTGTAAATTTGAAAAAATCTATATAGAGAAAAATTATTTATGTACTAATGGTAATAATATAGTGCAATTCCAGGCTCACCCTTTGACATTTAATTTACAACCAATTATATAATTACAATTAATAATCAATTTTGGATAATTTCATGATATTGTATGATATTTTCATGATTTATATAATGGGTGAATGATATAATGCAATATGTCAAAATAGGCAAAAGAGTTGAATTTGAACATGCATTCTATTTCTCCATAGATGATATATGACAGCAGCTTCAGCATTTCAACTACATTTGACATTTTTGCATTGCACAAGTTAGAACTCTATGCTTTACACTTGAACATTTTATATCCGAATCCCGTTTGTCATCTCGAATCCCGTTGGTCAGGAATCTGCGGGGTCTCTCCCCCGTGAGAAAGAGGAATGAGAGGCCTGCCACCTTCTTTGGCTTCGACCCACAACTCATCCTCTCGTTCGTTACATGTATATGCCAATCCTTTCCTTGCCGAAACAAAACTGGGAATCAAACTAACACCTATGATCGTGCCTCGGAAACTATCCGAGTTGTATGATTTGTGAGAAGTACTATCGATGTTGTTAATAAAGAGAAAGAAGTATCACAAGCCCAGAAATTCCCAGCCACCAGCTCGAGCCAGAACGAACCACTGTCGAAGCTGCAAAATCAAGTAAACTATACATTACTCAAAGACCACAGTTCAAGTCAGTTACTTTCACTATCAAGTCAAGTTTGTCAAATCATACATAGACCGATATACTCTCTCTATTTCAAAATAACTGTCGTTTTAAGGTTGTTTGTTAATACCAAGGTCACATTAATTAAAGCAATAAAAATATACTTATTTACCCCTATGACTTCTGTTAATTTGAAAGTTGACTTGGTACTTTATTCTTTCTGTCATTTCCAAAGTGCATTGAACAAGGGGTAAAATGAACAAAATATTTAAGAAGGTGCACTGAAATCCGAAAAACGATACTTATTTTGAAAAATTTCTAAGGTCCTAAAGCGATAGTTATTTTGAAATGGAGGGAGTACATCAGAAGCAACTTACATGTAGGAGATGGTGCTGACGTGGAAGGGGCGAGAAGTTGAGACACGGAGCCTTCCTTTGGAGCGGACCCATGTGGCAAAGGAGACCCAACTGGACTCAAGTTGGGACTTCGGCTAAAGTGAGATGGCGATTGAGTTGGAGACACTGAAGGCCTTCGCCTAATAGAATGAGATGGCGATACAGATATAGGAGAACCATCGAATCTCGGGCTTTCTATAGGAGAGTGAGCTGGAGGGAGCGATGGGGAGATTGGTGGTTCAGAAAATTCATCGAGCGTTGGAGTCGGGGCTGGTGAAGGAGTTCGATGATCTGGATGAAGCGAACGTCTCAAGTATGTCGATAAACTGACACTTTTAACTTCACCGAAAACAGAGTTGTCGAGGCCGAGATTCTTCGAGTGAGAATTGTTGATTGTTTGAGCCAACTGTTGCAGTCTTTGTGGCAGGATGCTCCCGAAATCTGATATGAATGAGGCCCGGACTGAAACTGGGGAATCTAAGGTAGAGCCATCATCGTTCGATATTTGCACCACTACATACTGAACAAAAAGGGATAAAATTAGACAACTTATAACATTCCCATCCCAAACATATAAGGGTCGGTTTGGATTGTTTTCCCTGCTGATGTCCTGAAAAGCTCCATTTTCAAGCTTTCCATGTGACGACAACAGATTTTGATTTTGGGAAAACAATACCAAACAGACCCTAATTAAATAGTATCGATAGTCAAAATCTTTTGACCAAGACCAAAATATGTTATTCTGTTGAAAGTTTATGAGTGGAGCTTTTGGATACACAAAAGTTGGGGTTGGAGGAAAATTGTTCCAAGGGTTTCTCTAAAATTTGAGACATCTTAAATTTGTTATCTAAGGGCAACTCTAATGGTTCCCCATTTTGGGATTTCTCCAAAATAGGGAATGAATAATGGTTCCCCATTTTGGGGATTTCCCCAAAATGGGAAATGAATATGGGGAATGGTCAAGTCCAACCATTCCCCATATTGTATATCCCCAAATATGGGGTTCCCTGTATATGGGGAACTCCAAAACGGGGAATTATTATTATATTAATATATTTTTTAGTTTTGATTTATTATAATGTGTATAATACTTTTTTGGTTATTGGGGATGGATTTGATGTAAGGAAATTAATATAATAATAATAAAATATTATTACTTTATGGGAACCTAAAATGGGGAATGAAAAATGTGAAAGATGGTTGGAGCAAAAACATCGTAGATCCCGTAAAATAAGGTTTGGGGAATGAAATGTGGGGAAAATGGTTAGACTTGCTCTAAGGGTTGATAATGCAAGAAGATTCAGGCTTTGTTCTTTTCAACTTATTCACCAGCTAATTCAGCTCGATACTCACAAGTACTACATACCTATAAATTTACACTAAAATAAATTCATTTCAGTTCAGTTTCACTTACTGACAGAATTAATACCTCATAAGATCTCAGCTTCAAACCGTCTTTCAGCTGCTGCCTAAACTCAGAGAGATTATCCAGTACTTCAGCTATGGAATTATTAAGGGTAAAACTAAAGAACACATGGTGAAACTGCCAAATGGAAACGTATGGCACTGGAACCACAGTAATCCCTCCAGGGAACTTCAAAATCTCGAGTAAACACGGCTGCCCAAATGGCGATGTGAGGGTCAGATTGGATTCGCCTAGGAACACGTCAACTAAAGATGACCTCAGCACGCTTAAATAAACTCGAGGAATCGGAGCATTAATTGGGTCAGAAAGAACACCGAAAATTACATCTGTCCAGTTAGACACAGGAGATTTGTGCATGGACAAGATTGTCACCTGTTAACAAAACAGTGGATTTAGTTTCGACTTATGTTTGTGGACGAGATGTAAGAATGCATAATTTTCTGTGTAATATGGAATAGGACCTTGGCACTTGGCACGCCTATTTCGTCATTGATATCGTATTCTAGTCTTTTGATCAGTGGAACAAGTTCAGAAACTGGCATTTCCAGCCTGAAGTATACTTGCACTGAAGCTGGAAACAAAAAGAAATAGATTTTATGAGCATCTTTCCTAAATTAACTGGTAAAAAATAAAGTCTCTTCGCTGAAGAAGCATTACTTTAAAAATTTATGTAATATAGTTCTTCATATAACTTAGTTGGAAATTTAAGAATATAATCATTTTGGAGTAATTACAGAACTAAGAAACTCTAGGTACTCCAAAAAGGGGAAATCACAACCATGATGTATACTAAATCATAAGGAGGAATTGAAGTGTATAAAAATAAGTAAAAACTTTACATCAATAAGAAACAAGATGATAAATGTTAAAGTAGACCATACAGCACTTAAAAACAATAATCCCGGCATGCAATCCAAACTTGCAAACACAATCAAATTGAAGTGTAAATCTACCAGACGGATCTCAAGAAGCGAGTTTATATGCACAATATTAGAAATCAATCAGAGATTGAAAAGGCAGGAAATTGCAAACAGCCTTATAATCACTATTGACAACAACGCTTATCAGCTGGCAATACAGCAGGTAAAAAGAGGAACAACAACACAATGCAAGACAGGTTACTCAACCATCAGTTGATAGAAAAAATTCAAGGAAAACCAGTAAAACTAATATAAAATTTGAATTTCACAATAACGCAAAACAAAGAATAAGATCGACTACCCAATTATACAACCTAAACCAGCTAAACGAAGCACACCACAAGCTCAAGAGTCAAAAAAAAATTGGCCAGCATCCCCAAATTAACCATAAAAAATGAAAAATTAAAAGAAAGGATGATTACCATTGAGTTTAACTGAATCTATAGCGTCAAATCCATTAATTTGATGTGTGCGGTGAGGAAGAATCCAGAAGATGGCAGAGAGTAAAAGAGATAAAGTTAGAATCAAAACGAAAAAACACCTAAAACTAAACTGGTTCAAAATTGAAGAGAGTCCCATCGAACATCTTTGGCAGAAAAGAGGTTGCCCTGTATTTGGAGTGGCACGGGTCTGCTGTTGATGCAGAATTTGCTGAAGTTGTTTCCCCATTGAAAGAGCATCTGGAACACTTCCCTCTTTCTCAAGAGTATGGAAATTGAATAATTTGAATTGGAAAAAGAAATGGAGGAGAGAAAAGGTTCAATTTCAAAAACGAGAAGATGAGAGATGACAAGTGGTAATGCCAATAGTTGTGTGTATTATTAACTATTGATTACTCTGTCCGTTTTACTTCACTTTCTCTATTTCTCTGCTTCACGCCCACTGTAAGGATACACCGGAAATGACGTGGGAGGTTGACAGCCATCAATCTAATCTAGGGCCTACACGTTTTGAAATGAACGGTGTGGATGATACATGATGACATGTATTCGCTCTGCGTGGGTAAGCTCTTAATAGTTTCTTTAAAAACTGAAATTTAAAACTGCAATAAATAATAATAAATAATATTTAAGTTATAATTATTAATAATTTATAATTGGAATACAATCATTATACTTAATTATACATTTTTATTACAAATTAAACAGAATTATTCTAAAATTAAATATAAATTATAATTAATATTCCCTCTAATTCTTAATATTTGTCATTTTATACTTTTTACTTTGTTTCCTTTTACTTGTCATTTTAAAATATTAATACACATTTTTAACAAAATTTTTCTAATTTACTCTTGCATTGACAATTAAGAAGATAGAGAGTCTTATTATAAAGTAAAATGGATAAATTAATCATTTTAGTAGTTCATTAAATAATTTATTGATTTTGATGAAAAATTTGAAATGATAAATATTAGAATCCGGATGGAGTACAAAATAGTATTATAATTAAGTATTTCTATTAATACTTGTTAATAATTAGTTCTTCAAGTATACGTGAGTAAGATTTTGCATTATCTGGAGTTGTGCATCATTATATTATTGAATTGGATGCTCTTGTGAGCAATTACTAATTTAAGTGTATACATTCTCCTTTTGGATTGTATTAGATGATTGTCATTATTTAGCTTCTTTTATTGGGGATGTTAAGTTTAGTTTGCATTATTAAGTCTGCATATCAGTTATTCCATAACTTAGAAAGAAAATTTATTTCCTCGACATATAGGGGTGTTTTCCACATTCTTTAGTTTTATAAGCATATTGTGAAATAATGGAAGTATTTATTGGTTATTAAAATTATGCGATAAAGATTTTGCCTCTTGTATTAGACTTTCCATGACTAGAAAGATTATAAATTCAACCTATATGAAAAATAAGGCACAATCTTTTGTAATTAATATCAGCATAGTCATGTTTTACTACGTAGCTTTTAGATTGTTTGTCAATACCAAGATGACATTAATTAAAGCAATAAAAATACTTATTTACCGCTTTTGTTAATTTGAAAGTTGATTGAATATTTTATTCTTTTTATCATTTCCAATGTGCATTAAATAGAATTAAAATGGAAGTAAAATTTTAAAAATGTGCATTGGAATCATAAAGCGACAGTTATTTTGAAATTTTTTTAAAGTCATAAAGCGACAGTTATTTTGAAATGGAGGGAGTGAATATTAATATTAACAATTATTATTTAGTATTAAAATATTATTTTAAATTATCAATTATCATATATTATTATTTCAACTAGTTAAAAATTATAAACAGTTTTTACTTATTTTTATTTCTAATAATAAGTATCATTTTGATTATTTTATGTATTATTATTTATTATTGATTTTATCAATTATAAACAATATTAACTATCATTATTATCAAAGATTTAAGAATGGAATAAATTAAATTCTAAAAGAACCTGACTTGAGTTGAGAGCTGTTATGTTATAGCTTAACCTTTTGTAAGGTGCATTAATAATAAATAAAGTATAACAAAAGGAACTAGGAAGTGATGTTAATTGATGAGTTGGGTGTATATAGGGTAGAATATGTGATATAGAAGAAGATAAATTAAGTTAAAAGGAAAAGGAAGATTAGAATATAGAAATATATGGAAGAAGTGATAGTGGAGGTATAGTAGGCTACCCAACGTTGAGGAGAAGCAAAGGTGAAAAGGAAAGCATAGTTTATAAACAAACAAAAAGAAGCTTTTTTAATAAAATAATTAATAAAAATATGCTCTTACTAATTTATTCTTAATGTTTTAATTTTTCAATTAAAAATGTATGAGATAAATAAAGATATAAACTGAAGAAAGATGTAAAAGAATAATAGAATTGTGAAATGAACAACTATTTTGAGTTTCATATTTTAACTAAATGGAAAACTATAAAATCCGGGGGAGTAATTTGTTAATGCATTGGTGCTATTACTTATTTTGATTCCAAGGTGAGATATAAAGCTTTCACACCGAATTCCGATAAACTAAACAGAATTTTGTGTACGAAAGTAGACTTAATTATCGTATCTTGGTTTTTTTACCCTATATTACTAAATTATCGAAAGAAGCTCATTTTTGGAAAATGCGACATACTTTGTTTATCCATTTGTACATGCATTATAAAAGTTTTCTGTGATTTTATACTCCATCCGTCTATTAAATATAGTCATTTTAGAGGGATTCTGATATCTTTTTTATTATTATTTTATATTTTTAAGGTGTTTTTTTTTAAGTTTTTCATTCCTACCTCTATTAATTTGTTCAACTTTCGAGATAATTATATTTCAATCTCCAATAACAAGAGAAGACTATTGGAATCAATATTTAAACACTTGTAAATTGTTTTTATTGAGCATATTAATGAAGTCTTGAAAATTAAGTAGGACATTATAAAATGGTAAATTAGTAAATCACCTTATTTGGTTAATTGCCATCTTAAAAATCGTGAATTAGTTAAAACGATAATATTTAGTAGACGGGTGGAGTAATAGAATAACATATAAGACAACAACAAAAATAAATTGAATAATACAATGATCAAATATATATCACATGAACAATAATACTCTAAGTTTTAAAAGTCGTTCACCTAGGTGGGATGTTTTGGAACACCGTTACAATTTTATATAATCGGTCGATCCAATGCAGTCAAGGTAAAAAGTGTTGTCCCAACTCATACAAGTTCCAAATCTCATAAAAATATTATCAAAGTCCAGAAACATGTTACCAAAACTTAGAAAAGTATCGTCAAAATTCAAAAAATGTTACTACGTGAATTTTTAATTTTATAATATAAAACTTTATGCGTTAATTAAATATATTATTCTATTTCATTAACAGATATTAAAAATTCAAATTACTAATCCACCTGAATCCTGATTAATTCATGTCAAAATTCCTGGAAATTCTAACCACTATTAACGTTTATCGCCATTTAAACCATACAAATGGCCAAATATGGTATATTAAAGAGCCCAAAAATGCATTCTTTGCCCTAATTATGATCGTGTAGTACTAAGGAAGCAAACCAAACCTGGCTAACACGTGCTATCCCACTTGTTTTTAGTGACCATTGGGATAACTTCAACCCCAAATATTATTAACAAAAAGGCCACACAAAAAGTTGTTCATTTAATTGTGTTCAAAAACTCGCATGCTATAATAGAAGATAATTAAGTTAATTTGAATGGTAGGATTATGTAATTGACAACTCAAAGACATCTATTCTTACATGATTTTAAATATATATTTTACGATAAAGTTGTATGTTTAATTTTTTAGAGTGTACCAAACTGTTCAAATATTATTTTATGACCAATTTACACGAATTTCATAAATATTGTAAAAATTCTCATATAATATTTCTATTTTTTTGCCTATTAAGCATCAAATTTCTCAATGTGTAAAAGAATAAATTTCACATGCAAATAAAATAAATCATATGTTTTAGTTCAATGTAATTTTAATATATTATGTGAATTATTCTGTTAATAAAACGTTAAATATGCATAATCATAGTTAACAGCTGTGAAATTTTCACTCATAGCTTATACCCAATATATACAGTACAAACCAATTAAGTTTACACTGTGGCTTAAAAATAATTTGTACTTCAAAAGAGAGGAACTATAACATGACATTTTATTTGCAGTGTTGTCACGGAATAAAATGTTAGGAAGGTAAAAACACCCTTTTAGCCTAACTATTTGATCCCTGTAAGCGTTCATTTGGTTTATTTGTTAATAGTGTTGTTCTTTGTTGTTGTTAGTAACAGTCTGCATCCAAAACAATTACAACTAGTTGTTTGACGGTAGAAACCAAACAATGAAGGTTCTGTTTTATTGGTATTAAATTTTTTGATTTAAAACAATACTTAATGCATCTAATCCCTTGACAAAATAGATATTTGACACCCTGAACTTTTAAATGTGCCAGATACCCCTTGAATTTGTTTAAAATGCAATAGTTTGTCCCCTTAAAGTCACGTGTTAGCTTCTGGTTGAATTGAAAAAAATCAGAAAAATGATACTTTTGAAAAATCAAACTAACCAAAAACTCACATGTGGTGATGAGGAGATAAACTAATTAACTCGTTTTAAACAAGTTCAGGAGGTTATCTTTCGCATTTTAAAGTTCAAGATGGCAAGATAAGTTCATGAGGTGTAGATGCATTATGCCTTTAAACAACTAAAAATAGTAGTTTAATAATCATACCAAACATTTACAACTATTATTTGATACTGAAAAGATAAATGATTAAATAAGCTTTTAAACACTCACTTAAGCTGTTCAACTTATTTTCAATTTAGTAAAGTTGTCTTCAACCTAATTATAAATGAAATTGAATTCATTTTAGTTGCAAATCAACTCATTTAAATTGAAAACAAAGCATTAAAATCATGGTTTTGGTGCCCGGATCGAACAGTCGGATTGGATTTGACCGCAATCGATGGTTGATCAGGTCCGGTTCCACACTTACGATTATGAAAATTTATTATTTTGTTGAAGTTGAATATCGATCCTATAACTTGACACATGCAAAACATATGATTTACCATTGAACTACAACACTCGATTGTTTTATATTCTCATTTTATTCTTTTATAATGTAAAATTAAAATTATTTTAAATGAAACGATTATTTTATTTCTAAATACAATATAAGAAATTTATTTAATATCATGTTTGAACTAGATTGTCTAAATTATATTATAAAAAAATATTCACTACAAATTTATTTTTTAAGTAAATAAATAATATTTAGAATTTAAATTGTTTCGGCTCAAATTAATATTATATTATTTGCATAAAAAATTAAATGATTGCGTAGAATTTTTTAAATATATTGTGTTAAAGTGCCTAATTTTAGGCGTTCAATACTTTATTTTCATATGCTATTTACAAAATTTATTAACTTTTTTATCGAGTTTTAAAATATGATAAAATTCGAATTAAATTTTGTTTATTTTAAAATTAGTGATCACTCCTTTCATAGAATTATGTTGGTTGGTTATTATCTTGTGGTCTATTTTAATTGAATTGTGAAATATTAATATTATATTTATAATCATTGATGTAGAATAGCTTAAATAAAAATATTGTTATTGGTGTTAGAAAAACAAAGAGTGAAAATGCATTTGCCTATTCGGTACCAAACAACAGTTTTGGGTTATGTCCGCTTTCAACTATTTCTGAAACAAAAAATCATAAAAAACGACTAAAAATCAGCAATAATAAATTGTAACATTAGAACTAAACAGAACATAAGTTTGATTAGAATGGTTAGATTAAGGAGGCATGCAGTTGCGTGTATGATGTAACCGCAACACACGGGATTTGGTTTAGGGTAGTTGGGAATATCTTTTTGCTTACCATTTTTAATTAGAAAATCTCAGGATACTCAACTCGTGAATACTTTCTAACTTTTGGAACTTGCATCATCAAAGTTCTATGTATTCACATGTTATACTTATATTCTTAATCATTATAATAATCAGCAACTAATCTTTAGACACATATATTAATTGGGCATGCCTTAATTAATACACCTCTTAAAGTGAAGTAAAAAGTTTTTGAATTCGATATCCAGCTTTTTCGTATTCTTTGAAAAAAAACTTATATTCATGAAATAGCTAATTGTTAGTCCTACAAATAAACTTGTCTTGTAAGATAATAATTTTAGGTATGGTTAGATGAATAGAAGAAAAAATAAATATATGATGAAAATAATATCTAACTAGTATCGATTTGAGATATCGGGCCATCTTTTACATTTTCTTATATACGAATTTTAAGGATATGCTCTTTTAGACTATATTTCAGTTTATTTTAACTCCAGATGGATGTAAATTTAAATTCAGTTTAGTGTTTTTTATTTAGTCTGAAAGAACATGATCTAAGGGGGTGTTTTTTTGCTTCTCTATATGCTGCAGTTTGAGGATAAAATCTCAACAACTCTTAAATAGTGTTTGGTAACGTTTTATGATCAATTAATAAAGAGTTTCCATAGTTATGATTAATCAAATAAATAAATTTACATAATCATAATAATTCAAATATTCCATAATTATGATCAATCAAATAAATATAATTTCCATGGTCATGATAATTCAAATAAAGACATTTTTATAGATAAAATATATTTCGGTATTCATGATAATTCAAATAAAAACATTTACATAGATAAATATTGTTGAACTTAGTAAGGGTGTAAAATAGGTCGCGGGGGGAGGGTGAATCACTCTTTTTCGAGTTCACGCTTAACTTCAGAAAGTTGCTTCTGAGTAAGCGTATGTTACTCAGAATCCCCTTTTATGTTTTATGTATTTCTGATGCGGAATAAAATAACACTAAAATAAATTAGCTGAATAAGGAAATGCAAACAGCGAATTTTATCCTGGTTCAGCCTCTGCCTAATCCAGTTCTTGGAAACTCCAGTCCAAGATTTAATCCACTATTAACTCTTCTTCTGGTGAAGAGTAAACCTTTTACAATGCCTTGACTGAAGTACCCTTCAACAGTCTTTGTTGAGCTACACTAATACAGAAGTTCCGTTCTTCTATATCTGAGGCTCTGAGCTTCGTCTCTATTAAGTACCTTCCTTATTAGAACTTGGCTCCCTTACACTATCTTACCCTCAGCTTAGTGTAAGCTACAACAGTTTAACAAAAATTAATTTTTGTGAACTTCTGAACTTTGTTCCAGGCAGTTCAATTACAAACATATGAGATTTGAATGTTTGCTATGAGAAGGTTGTAAGCAGATTGAGATTTTGTTTTCGTTTCAGTACTTGTGTTAAGATTCGGCAACCTTCTCAAATGCTAGAAATCTTCTTTTTAATAGGGAGAAAAAGGTTTCTGTTGATATTTGGACCGTTGCTAGGAATGCTGCCGTTGATTTCCAACTTTGTTTCCGTTAATAATCCGTTAGAGAGCTTCGTCCAATTCTGATATGCACCATGCTATATTAGGTTGATTTTGTCGGGTCCACTTTGTACTTGCTGATATATTTCAGACTAGCAGGTGAGATTTGATCTTGAATTTGTAGTAATTTTTATTTTGTAGTAGACGTAAGCCCAAGGCGCGCGGCGGCATTAAATGCCAAGTCAGTTGTCTTGACTTTTTGGCATCGAAGGATTGAGTTGACCTTTGACAATCCTCAGAGGGACCTTTTAACAGTCTGAGTATCGAGTGATTCTTTTGAGACATTTTACCCCTCATCTGATTTTAAATATCTTCAAGTTCTTCTGATTAATTCTTATACTTCTGAGATGACTTTCTTCTGAACTCAGAACTTACAAAACTATATATCCTTCAGAATCCAACAATCTCCTTCATTTTGTTAGTTCTGAGTGAAGTCAAGCACAAGATGCACTTACTTTCTCATAATCTTAGGCATACATTCTGATTAATGAATTACAGAGAAGTTAGTACAACGAAGAGTTATACTTATGAACAAAAGTAAAGAATTTTTATTGATAGAGTTTGTATACAAAGTTTTTACATAAGATGAATTCAAAATTACAACGGATTTTCTTTAAGTGCTAGAAATTCATCTTGTTGAGTCTTCTCTGGGTGATCTACCTCCATGGCGCTACTTGATGGTTGGTTGGAGATCATCCGCCTTTCCCAGATCTCCTTGAAGCTGTGCTTGTCCTTCTCCCTCCACTCAGTACCAACAAGCTGAGCAATTATCTTCTGCTCATCAAGCGCAAAGTTCTGAACGACATCTTGAATAGCCTTTGTGTTTGCTTGAAGAGGAGGGACAATCTGCTGAATCAGCCATGCAGCTTTGCTACGAACAGAGGGAAAAATGCTTTCAAGGATTACTTGGAGAGCCTTTTGATTCCATATCCACTGAGTGTTTAGCCCATTCGCCAGATGCTGCAGGAACGGAACGATCTCACTATCATGTGAGCAGAAGGAGTGAAGAGATAGGCCACCAAGTTGATTACTAAGCCCATCAATGCTCTTCTGAAGTGCTTGCATTCCTTGCTACCACTATATCTCTAGCTTTAGTCGTGGTCTTGGTAAGGGCAGCAACATACTTCTGAATATGTTCCTCTATTTCATCAACAGCCTCATTCTTCTGAGCAAAGGTGGTGTTAGTGATCTGCTTGTGAGCATCTTCAACAGCCTTGAAGATCTCAAACTTCAACTCCCTTTTTGAATCCGCAATAACTTTGAGAGTTTCAGCCTTGGAGTCGTTCATATGCTTCATCATCTCAGCAATATTATCTTGGATCTTCTCCTGCTGCCACACACAGAATGCATTCTAAGTCCTGAGCGCCTGCACCTCACTCTTCAGCCCCATGGAGTATTGAGTTGTCTTACGCTCAATGGCAATCCCCAGAGTAGAGATGACATCTCCTATCTGCTTCTGAATGATCTCCTTCACCCCACTCACTTCTTGGTGGATTATCATCAGGCCCTTCTCACCGTCTTCTATTATTCCATTCAACTTCTCGAGAGCCTCTAGAATATCAACGTAGTTGCTGAGCCTTGTCTCCATGAGAGGTTACAGATGCTGGATCAGCTCAGAGCGAATTTGACATGGTAAAGGGATCTTGTCAGCCCTTTCCATGATGATTTGCGCCTATTCTGAGATGAGAGCCACGCTCTGAGCAAGTTAACTGTTAAAGGGGACAATCTTCAAGTCCAATACTGAGTTGTTGAGGTGAAGGGCCAGGGTCAGGAGATCATCAAGAGTCTTTCCCATATGATGGAGAGAGTTGACAGGAACAGAGGTGCTAGGATTTCCTCCCTCAGTAACATCACCAATCATCCATCCTCTGCTGTTGAGAGACTCATCCCCAAAGATCCTTTGCTCCTCAGGTTTGGAGATTAGAGTAATGGAGCT
Organism: Euphorbia schlechtendalii; assembly: GCA_949673415.1. Classification (NCBI taxonomy): domain Eukaryota; kingdom Viridiplantae; phylum Streptophyta; class Magnoliopsida; order Malpighiales; family Euphorbiaceae; genus Euphorbia; species Euphorbia schlechtendalii. The sequence continues at coordinate 2,832 of CATIWQ010170516.1, read as the reverse complement.
GTTGGGATCCTCCAGAACCTTTGGCACAGAAGGATGCTACTACTATTGTTGCTGCTGCTAAGTCTTAGGCTCACTCATAATCTGAACTTCATTGTCTGAATCATCCTCCAGCACAACTTCCTCCCTTATTTCCTTTGGCCTTATGTTGTGTTTGTCAAATACAGAACGGGCCATGGATACAAATTCATCAGCAGGATCTGATGCTAATGACTAAACATCCCATTCAGCCACTACAGTCCCCTGAGCAGGTTCCTTCTGAAGAGCTGATAAGAACGGGTCTTTCTCTAGTACAACCTCTTTCAGCAAAGATGGCTAATCAGTCTCTTCCTCCTTGTCCCCATACTTCTCTCCCTCTATTTCATCCTTTTTCTCTTCAACTTCATCCTTCTTCTCTTCAAGCTTATCAACCCCCTTAGCAGTTTCAGCTTTCTTAGCCTCTTCCTCCTTTGCCTTAATCTCCTTTGATATCTTTTGAGCAATTGATACTGCTACTTCAAGAGGATCTATATCAGCGGTTGGGTATCCTCCTAGAGTAGATAGAAATTATTGTGGTGTTTCAAGAGAGGCAGTGAAAAGATGAGATGGATCAAATACTGACTTTTGTTAATCCAGGGGAGGAGATTGTGGCTTTTTCTCCAGCACGAAGTTCGTAGGATTTGCCACTTTTGGAGGAGCTGGACTTTGTGCCATTGGAAGAGCCCCTAAGGGCAAATCAAAATCTCCTAAAGTCCCTTCCAAGACTTTTCCATCTACTTCCTCTGAGTCATCATCTTTTGTCTCAGAGGTGCTCTTCTCCTTCAACTTGCTTGTGAACTCTTCTAGAGCTGGCATCTTCTTTCCGGTTGTTATAGCCTTTTTCTCAGCTTCCTCAACTGCTATCCTTATGTCTCCCTCTGTGCTCTTTCTAGGTATATTAGTAAAGACCTCCACTATGCTTCGATTGTAGGCCGTAATCATATCGTCCTTTTCATGATCATCTTCAGCAACTACAGTTTCACCATAAGTTTTTGACTTCCTTTTCCCTTGCCTCTTTTCCTTATTTTCTTCTTTATTCTCCTTAAGCTCTTCTACCTTCTCCACCTCCTCTCCCTTATCTTCAGCACCCTCATCCTCATCCTCACTTGTAATAACCATTTCAGGATCAAATTCTCCTCTTTTTCGTTTGGTAAGGATGCTGATGGGTTGGTCATCTTCTTCATCTTCTGAGTTGGTTTCCTCTATTGACTCTGGCACATACTTGAATTTATTCATGGAGTAAGTAGTTCCTTGTGCCTTTCCTTCGATGACTTCAGATGGAATTACAACCTCTTCAGTAGAAAGTGCCTTGCTTCTGCTAACTCTGCTTCTCTTTGCTCTGGGGATGTCTTCCTATTTTAGCATAGGTTCCCTTTGCCTCTTAGGGGAGACTTCCTCAACCCCTGTCAACACTTCACCCTTCTTAGCTGCTCTTAGCTCTTTCTCTCTTCTCTTCTTCATTATATCTTTTAGCAGGGCCTCCTCCCTATCCCATTTCATCCCATAATCTACCTTTTTATCAAAGGTTTCTTTTACAATTTCACTGCCCAGGTGCCCATCTTCTTCTGAGTAGTCTATTTCAAAAGATGCAAGAATCCTGCTAATTAAACCACCAAGTGTGAACTTGTGGTGAAGCATATGTTGCATAATGATAACAGGCCAGTTGACTTTCCTCTTCTCCACCAGATGATACAGAATACAGTGCTCATAGCTAAATACTACATTTGTTGAATTCATCTTCTAAAGTAGAAGATGAGCCATTATGAATTGCCAGTATCTAGGCTCCTAAGGCATATGCGTGCTTATCTTCTCGCCAAACCATCCTTCTGGCATGTAAGTCTTCCTATCGTAGCTGATGGAATCTTCACATCCTCATCTCAGAGCCAGACCCTCGTCTTTTATATTCAGCAGTTCTGCTAGGAAATTTGGAGTGATGGTGATTTCCTTTCCTTTTACTACTATTTTGAGCTCTTCATCGCTAACAGTGCACTTTTTTAGGTTTTGGTAGAACTCACGAACAATTGATGGATAGGTTGGTTCCTTCAATTTAATCCATGTATTGAATTTATGGAATTCGATGGTTTCTTTGTAAGGGCTGGTTTGAATGAATGATTCATCCCCAAGGTATCTTTGAGGAATGATGTTTGAGGGATTTGACCTGTATAGAACAGGTTCAAAGGTCTTTTGAGGGATTTTTATCATGACTTGCTCTTTAAGATTAACTTTTGATGATCTGGTTCTCTTGGGTGCCATTTTTTCTTGTAAGAAAGGTTGAAGAAATTAGGGTTTTTTGAGAGAAGAAAGGGTTTCTCAGTGAAAGGGTTTAGATGATGAATAATCTTTTCCTTTTATATAGGGGTGGTTCAGAGGGATGGAAAAGTAATTGACCATAGTGACTGTTTCAGCATATATAGTTTAAAATATAGGTAACCATCAAGGGCGTGACTAACAGATGAATGTGTGAACAATTTTTAACCAAAAGATCTGGCTTAAGATTCGGGTTTTTAAATTTTGAAATGTGGAGCAGTTGGTGGGTCAATCTTCTGAGAAGTGGCGCTTCTGACTTATCATTTCTAAGATATACTGTACTTCTGAGTGATGACTCCTTTTTCTGAGTAAAGTTCAAACTGGATTGCTCATACCAATTTCTCTTTTGAGGAAGGCAAATTGATCCTTGCTCAGAGGTTTGGTAAAGATGTCAGCTCTTTGCTCTTCAGTAGAGATGTATACCAGCTTAACGTCTTTCTTGAGAACGTGATCTCTTATGAAATGGTGTCTGATGTTAACGTGTTTCATCCTGCTATGCTGAACTGGATT
>CATIWQ010170475.1:0-27663 GCA_949673415.1 Euphorbia schlechtendalii | reverse complement strand
CTATTCAAGTACCATTATACATTTGGCCTATATCGTGGTACTATTCAAGTACCATTATGTATTTGGATCATATTGTGACACTATTCAAGTACCATTATGCATTTGGACCATATTGTGGTACTATTCAAGTACCATTTTTTTGTTTCCTGTTTATATTTATTTATTTCTTTCCATTTCCATTTCTTTTATTAATTTTCTTTTTATTTAATACACACACACACACACTATGTTCTTTTCTTTTGGAAAAACAATTTAATTAAATTATTCCGAACCCTTAAACATTTATTTAGGTCCTTAAAAATATTTTAAACCTTTAAGTTTTCACTTAAGACTTTTAAAATTTTTTTTACGGTCCTAAATATATATTTAGGGCCGAAATATTTATTTTTTTTATGAGGAGAGCTTCTATTTGAAGATCATCGGACAGTCGAAAATTGTGTGATTCAAGGTTTAAATCCTGAAAAGCCGTCATCATCGAACACGTGAGCTAGTACAAAATCCCGTGCTCATAGTAGGGCGGGCCTTAGAGGTGTCGCAAGATAACCTTGTTAAGGCCTATGTTGCGGCCAAGTCTCTTCTCAGCTAGAGAAGTAGGTCATCGAGGTGGAGAAGGCTCGGGACCTCTTCCAATCCACCGACCAAACTGATACCAAGCTAAAAAGAGCATATGGAGTAGAAGGATAGAGAGCTCAAGGATACATATGAGCTCCTCATCAAAATCGAGGATGAGCTCAAGAGCCATCTCCTAAAAATGCGAGGAATGGAATAGTGAAAAGAGTTTGTTATGGCCGAGGATAGAAGCAAGGGGGTGGCTAATTTAAGGTCGTGTAGGAGAGGTTGGAGGCTGAGGTGCTCGAGAAAGTCCGTTACGAGCAAGGGCTGGACTTCTGATAGACCTAAAACAATGCCAAGGCAAAGTCCCTAGAAGAGTTTGAGGCAAAGGTGGATCACCATAAAGTTTGCTGGAAGGCCAAGGTACACAATACTAGGTTGGCTGGGCACCATAACTTTTGCCATGCTTTACTTATAGAGGCAGTGTAGAAGCTCCCTTCGAAAGCTGTCGACGAGCTCACTTTGGTGATGCTATCGAAGGAAGATATAGGTAGTTAGCCAGAGGATGAGTGACATTTTATCATGCCCCTTCAAGCCCACTTATTCAAATATCTCATCCGTAAAGGTGATGGGGGGGACTACAAGGGTCGAGGCCGAGGAGAACTCCAGCCTCAACCCGACCATCATAGATTAGGACTTAGTTTTCCCCCTTTTTTCTTTGTTTTTCTAGTTTCTTTATTATCTTCTTTCTTTGTAAACCATGGGCCCAGCTTTTTGGGTCTGCTATTTTATGGATATAAGTGTGTTTTCTTCATTCCTATCTTCGTTTATATTTTATACTTTGTTTTTCTTGAATTTGAGTGCTAGCACTCGCTCTTCTTACATCACACACTTATCTCTTACGTTTGTTTTAATTTAAAAGTTGAGTTTCACCGCTTTTCTTTCACTTTCCGCTAAGTAGGACAATTACTTTAAATAGATATCACAATCCACGATCTAGTCTCAAGGGACTGTAAATAAAAGCTCACATCGCTAGCTTAGGGTGTTGAGGTTATCTTGACAACCATTCAACCTAAGGAATCTGCAAAGATCACATTAGGGGCTTGATTTTGATTAGGGCCATTGTAGTTACCCTTATTTGTTAGAATTTACCCACTATGGCCACGGGGATTTTTAGAAATCGCACTTCACAAGCTTAAATTAGCTAGAGCCATTGTAGTTACTCTAAGGCCAAGGGAGTTTATTAGAAATCGCATGCCGCGGGCTTACATCAATAACATATTCAATTGAATAAGTGCTTTTGATTAATGAATACGTTGTGAGTCGAATCTGATTACAAAAGAGGAGGCCAAAAGCCATTATATTCAAATCTAACACTACTTGTCAAGATAGAACTTGTGTAGTGAAGTGGCATTCCAGGTCCATGGTATGACTTTTTCTCCCATGGTGGAAAGCTTGTATGTATTGAGGCTGATTTTCAAGTAATGTGAATCGATCCTTCCCATTTGATAATGAACTTTTCTTACCCTCAAGAGCTTGGGAGTGGGCCATTTTCTTCAAGATGAGGTTTTCAAGTTTGAAACTCCTTGACTTAACCCTCTTATTGTGAAGGTTGGTAATGCACCTTTTCTATTCATCCATGCAAACTAGATCACACTCTCTTTGCTGTTCCACATTGTCCAAGTTTTGGCGCAGAAGATCATCATTGAAGGCGCTCTCAACATGGTAGGCCACCCTAGCACTCGAGGCCCCAAGCTCTACCGGGATCACTACTTTGGTCCCAAGAGTAAGGAAGAAGGGTGTCTCACTAGTAGTAGTGTGTGGTGTGCTCTAGTAAGACAATAACACATTGTTGAGCAATTCTATCTAAGATGATTCCCCTTAGTAGACACTAACCTTTTGTCCATCTTATATGGTGTAGTTGATCACCTCAGTCATACTATTCTTCTATGGGTGGGAGGCGTTAGAAAAGCGGAGCCTGATTTTCAAGTTTTTGCATTACGTTTTGAATGCTTTGCAATTAAATTGAGTGTCATTTTCTGCAATAATGGTTTGTTACATGTCATAGCATGAGAAGATGCTCTTGGTGAGAAGGTGATGATTTGCTTGAGCACTATCCTGGCCAGTGGTTTGGCTTCCACCCATTTTGAAAAATTTTCAACTACTAACAACACCCATCTTTTTTACCTCGTTTCGGGGGGGGGGGGGCGATGAGGTTGACCCCCTGTATTGAACAACCAAGCAAACTAGGTAATAGTTTATGGCATAGGTGGTGCATTGTTGTTCTTTACATAAGCTTGGCAAGAGTGACAAGCTTGTACCAACTTCTTTGCATCTAGCTCCATGGTGGGATGATAGAATCCCATCAAATTCAGATTTTTGCATCATCATATCCTTCTTTTCATTGGTGCCACACAACCCCTCGTAGGTCTCACGAAGGACATAGTTTACGTTTATCTTGTTTGTCCACCACAACCATGGTTGCACCACCTTCTGCATTCCTTATGATTGGGTACTTAAAGGATTTCTGCACCACCTTCTACATTTCAGAGTTGCTCTCTTAGAACTACCCCTCTTTTAGGTATGCCCAAATGTCAGTATACCATTCTCCTACACTTTCAATGATAAAGACTTTGGCCTTTGTGGCATTGACTTTGAAATGACCTTGATAAGGCATGGTAGTATGAGTACCTCATTGCTAGAGGCGCCTTTTATGAGTCGATCCGCTTCGGTATTGAATGTGCGTGGGATGTGGGTGATCACTATTTAGGTATCCACTCCCTCAATTTTCTTTAGGAGGTGTTTCAATAGATCCAAGTACTAATTCACTAATAAGTCCTTAGTCTAGTATTTTCCCTCAAACAGTTTGATGACCAATCTAGAATTAATGTATACATGCACCTCCTCCAGCTCTATCACTTCCAGGATTTTGAGACCCAAGAGCAGCACCTTTTATTCAAACACATTGTTGGATGTATGGAAGTTAAGCCTTATAGCGTGCTTGATCTGAATGCCCTTCACTATTAGAGCTTCCATCAATATACATTTTCAATTTTGCTTTCGTTTTACCGTGCTCTAGGTTTAGGGGTGCTTCTTGGAGAAAGTTGGTCAATGGTTGAGCCTTCATCGCACTTCGAGGCTCAAAGAAAAGGTTGAATTTTAAAAATTTGAAAAACTACTCTGACAACTGGCCTGAGGTGTCCAAACTCTGCATCGTCTTCTTTAGGGAAGTTCGGTGCGCACTATGATAGTGTGACTTTAAAAGTAGTGGCATCAACGCTGGGGAGATAGGACCACCACATATGCCAACTTTTCAAGGAGGATATAGCACATCTTAGCATGCCACAACACCTTAGTTATGTGATATATCAGGAACTACTCGCCCCTTCCTCCCAAATCTAGACCATCCCCATAAACTCGCTAACCACATTGAGGTATAAGTACAAGAGTTCACCTTGGACGGGCCTACTCAACAAGGGAGGTGAAATCAAGAATTGCTTCAGTTGCTGCAAGGCCTCGGTGCAGTCCTTCCTTGAGATGAACTTCTTATTCTTCAAAATTTCATAGAAGGGGAGGCATCGGCGTACGTAACATGAAATGAAACACCCAAGCACGTTGATCTTGCCAATTAGATTTTGGACATCTTTAATTGATGCGGGATCCTTATGATCACGGATGGCCTTGAGCATTGAGAGCACCACGTGGACGATAGTGGAGTAGACGAGCCCATCAATGTTTGGCAAGGGAAAATTATCCTTTGGGCACACCTTGTTGAGGTTGGTGAAGTTTACACACATGTGATAAGAACCTTTCGACTCATCACCAGCACCATATCAGCCATCCACTTGGGGTACTAGACTTCCCGAATATGCTCCACCTTCAATAGCCAAGCCACCTCTTATTAACCGCCTTCTACCTCTTCGGACCGTGATTGCATCTCTTTTGCTTAATGGGCTAAATGCCGATTTTGACATTCAACGAGTGCTTGACTACTTTTGGTCAACACCCACTATGTCTTCAAGCTTCCAAGCATACCAGCCTCTATTATCTTTCAGCACCTAGAGTACTTGATCTCACACCTCCTCAGGTAAGGATTGGACCTTAACTTCTTCTCCCTCACTCAAGGTAACAGTCATCATCACATTTGCTGGTTCAATCTGGCCTTGTAATTCTATCTCTTCCTCCTCCCTCTTTGGTACTGATAGCGATTTATCACATAACTAAGCCAGGTAAGTTTCATGGGCCAACTTATGGCTTCCCCTGGTACTATCTAACCCATAATGCATGGGAATCTACATTCATGAGTATAATAGGTTGATCACCCCACTAAAACTAGTAATCAATGACCTCCCCAATATCACATTATAGGGAAAGGGATAATCAATAACAAGGAACTCTATACATGTCTTCCAAGATGAGCCTCTTGCATCCCCAATGGTAATAACTTGGTTAGCTAATTTGTAGATTGGATTCGCATGACCACTCAATCCTATCAAGGGAGCTTAATGTTGAACGAGGTTGTTGGGGTTTCCACCTAGGCTATTGAATGCCCTCTTTGTAAACACGTTGATCGAGCTTTTTGTGTCTACTAAAACTCACCAAACCAGGTACTCATTAATAACCATTTCAATGACTAGGGCATCGTTGTGTGGGAATAACCTCTTTAGGTGAGAGAAGTTGTAGCAGGTTTCCACACTCCGATCCGTATTGCCATATTGGAATGTGGGCTCCCTCTTTCTCTTATTCATGACTGGTCTACCTACAATGACATGAATGACGCCTCGGTGGTCTTAGGAAGTGGCCTTATTGGTCCGAAACAGCTTAATAAATACAATAGAGGGGGCGAATGCTTTACTTGGTTCTTTTTGGAGTTTATAAAAGTTCTTTTCCAAGTTTAGTTTTTAAATACATGCTGAGTGCAGGTTTAAAAACTATAAACTACTCAGCTTCGTTGACTTAGTTTATCTGAAATCGCTCTTAAGTACTTTACTCAGCTCATATTGGTTTTTCAAGCTAAACTTATAAAATAAAGAGAATGATGAATGAGCAAGACACTATAAAGACAAGCGATAAAGGTTAGAAACTTTTACACCAGAGATTTATCCTAGTTCGTCCCTAAGCCAACCTCCAATCCCTGAATTCCTTTCAATGCTTTAATCCACTAGTATATCTTTCCTTCCTTAGGCAGAGAAGCCTTTACAATGGGTAGAATCGATTACAGAAAGTACCTTCCTCTCTAAATACCTCTCAATCCATAGTTCAGGTACCCTTCCTAAATTGTCACTCATATAATTAAATAGAAATGCGAACAAAGGATTTCAACTAATAAAATATGTTGAATCCTTTACAATGTTATATCTAAGATGTAATTCTCTCTATTACAAACTGAATGGAATATATTCGTTTGCTTCATTGTTTGATTTGGAATTTCTGAATGCTTAGAATATTTGGACAATATTAATCTCTCAAGAAATATAAGGTGATTCACCAAGTTTGAATGTCTACTTCAGTCTTCTATTTATACTTAAGGTTCTTGGAAGTAGCCATTGCAAACTTTTCATTCTAACTTTGTCTTCAATTTCTCTTCTCTTAATATCTTTCGAATTTGCCCGTTTGAAATGGATTCTAGGACATTTAGAGATAAAGATTTCGAACATTGAGGTGCGAGATTAATCTGATAATCCTACTTTGTCAAAAACTCATTTACCTTTAAGCAATTCTATTTTGATAGAGAGGCACGCGAGATGTAATGTGGAAGCTTGTGATTTTTCAAGTTGCAGACGTTGTAGACTTGCATGGAGATACCAAGAATTGATGCATCTCAAAGGATTCCTTTTGTCTTGGACTTTAGTGAGGATTCTCCAACATTCCGTACCCACACCTTTTCATTGTGAGGACCACTTGAATATCTTCTTTAAGTTCAACGCTTTTTCTCTTGAAAAGCATCAAAGGAATATTCCATCCCTCATAGATAGTGTTAAAAGCATTTGTATCATTTATTTCTCTAAGTGTCAAAGAACTCAGCTTTTATAACATAAAAGCAACTCAGCTTCCCTGAGTCTATATCGTACAAATAGTGTAATACTCAGCTTGAGACAGCTTTTCTTACTCTAAGCCATAACTTAACTAAAACTCAGTAAACTAAGTTCTTTTTCCTTAAACAAACTCAAGTATAATTTATTTAATTAAGAGTCTACTTGTAATTAATTAATTTCACTATCCTAGACAGTTTGTTATTTCCTCAACCTTTAAGTACTGTGAAGTACTATTTACTTGGGTTCAACAATCTCCCCCATTTTGGAATAGATAACAAACCAGGTAGTAGAAGAAATTAATTAAATAAAAGTTTGTAGGTATAGGAATACTTGATAGATGATGTAAGACTCCCCAATGCTGAGTGAACTCTTTAGTTAGTGTGGACACCCCCATATTTAGTGGATTCTCTTCAGTCAGCTTACTCCCCCACACTTAGGAGTTTTCTTTGATTTTGGGACTTTGTCTTACTTCAACTTTTCTTTGAAGTTGGTATTTTTATTTATTCCTGCAATAGTTTGTAAGTAGAAATAACATACATAAATAACAAATATGAAGTTAAGAAGCTCTTAACTTGATAGATAAAACATGTAAATTTTCATTAAGATCAAAAGCATAGTCAGTACACAAAATGTGTTTTGAAGTAGGAGATTACAAATTAAGTCATATTATAAAAATTCCTATTCTACAGTTATTTGTGAGACTGATTTGAAGGTTGTCCTGAGCTTTTTGGATGGATTCTTTGATGGTGCGATTGACTTTGTTGCTGTTGATGATGTTGAGATTAATGTTGAGACTGCTGCTAGGGTTACTTTGGTAAGGATGACTTGTACTGATTCGTAGTTCTTTGATCATCTTCAACTACCTTCTCCCCCTTTGTTATCTCTTCCTTAATAATGTTTTGAAGATAGAAATTGAAGGAGTCAATAGCAGATGAAAATCCTTCTACTTTCTAATGATGAATAGTGAAATGTTCTGCTCTAGCTTCTCTTTTTTATCATTAAGCTTAGTGAAAAGAAGTGATAATACCTAGAAAGATGAGTAATCTGATCGAACCCTTGGTAAATGAACTGTTGAAAGCACTACAATAGAGCTTTGAAATCTGATGTAAATGACACAATCTTCAGCTTAGCTTCCATATCAAGGATCCTTGGGCATATTGAAGACATAGATCTCGCAATCTAGTCAATATTCCTTGCATCATGAATTCCAGTGGTCATCAGTTGATCCACATGCTTCTACATATCTTCAAGACATACCTTAAGAAAGTTTAATTTCTTGTACACTGAGAGATCATTGTCCAGGTCTAGAGACTTAGTTGGTTCCGGGAAGAGTTTTTTCCTTAGGTTCAAGAAGAGCCTTTTACGCCTTTTGATAGAATCGTCTATGTTTTCGTTAACCACTTTGCAGACAAATTCAAGCTTATCATTAAGCACATCTATGTTCAGCACATGCTTCTTAGCTTTCTTTACAACTTCATCAATTATCCTTATCACCTATCAATCTTCTTGTCATAGCTCACCATCATCTTAGACATACTCTCCATCAATTTTGTAGTGTTGTGACTGATATCCTTGGTGACCTCCACTTCCTTAAATACATTGTCAATCTTAGAGTTAGTGTTGCACTTTATTTTGGCATGCTCCTCGCTAAAATTATGAAATTGTGTAGCTTTAGCTACCAATGTAGTATTCAAGCTAATCAGCTGCTTTGCTGCAGCATCAATACTACTCTTCATCTTTCCTACTACTGTATTAGCGATAACAATAGACGTGGGAATAGAAGTGGTAGTTGCACTGAGCTGAGCTGCAAATTTAAAAAGTCTAGTTAAGATTAGCACCATCTTGTCCACAAGGCTTTTTGCACTCTCCTTCACCCAATGGTTGCGAATCACATACAAACTTCCTTGAATCTTTTCAAACTTTTCAAAGTAAACGGATTCAGAAGGAATACTTGAGTGCACATCGAATTGTGGTAGCTTCACCTTATATTTTATGGACAAGTCTGTTAATTCTTGAGATAGTAGCACTTGGATTATTGCCCCATCCAACTAAGCATTAGTTTGGAGTATTGGGAATTTCTTCCCTGTCAACTCCTGAATTTGAGCCAAGCTGACTAAGTCAGCCATGTCCTTTAGGACTAGCTTACTCCTAAAGGGAGATGCTTCATTGGCTATAAAATTTTCCTTAGCACTTTCCTCACTTGCTTATCCATACTAAGCGGAGTTCTCAGCTTTGAGAACTTCTCTATTCAGAGGGATTAGAGGGGTAGATGATGGGTTTGAAGAAATCAGGTTCTTAACTATTTTTTACATTTTAGGAAGAAGGGGTTTGTTTAGATTTTTTAGGGGAAGGAATGATGGTAGTTTGAGTGTTATGAGGAGGTTAAAAAGAATCTTGAGGTTGGTTGGGAGTATAAATTAGGGAATTTATAGTTTCTGGAATGTGAGGAGGAGAATTTACAAGAGAGGAAGGAATTTAGAAATATTCAAGAGTAGGAATTTCAATATTTACAAGAGAAGTAGGTTTAGGATTTATATAAGATATGGGGGAAGTATTTGAAGGTATCTGTGGGTTGGGTGTTTGATCCAAGGATGGTCAGCCCCAGGTAATTCAACTTAAGTTGGAAGAGACTCAAACTAAGTGTAAATTGGCTTGCTGGAACCAAAAAGACTAGATTCTTCCTGATTGAGAATCTCCACATCATCACTAGCATCCTCATCACTACTCACCAATTGAATAGATTTCTTCGTTGGGTAAGTGGTGGTAGAACGCTTGCATTGAATGCCCTCAGCTTTGGAAATTACTTCCTCCACATGGGCTACAACCTTAGATTTAGCTGTTTCAAGGTTCTCTTTACCTTTCTTAGATCTCCCTTACCCCACATCATCTTCAGCTACCTCAAGCTTGCGTTTTATTTAGAGCAAGGTCTCCTCTTGCTCCCTGGCATCCTCTTCTTCTTCAGCCCTTTGCTTCACCTCAGCTTCCCTCTGAGCATGAGTTTTCAATTTCATCCTATTTCTTTTCCTAACTTGAGGCTGGGCAAGAATATTTCCTACCATTTTTTTGCTGGGCTTTTGCTTACCCTAGAGGAAGCAGCTCTTGGTTTGGGTAAAGTAGGAGCAGAGGCTGTTGATATTTGCTCTAGCTTTGAAGATAGTGGAACATCATCAACAATATCCTCACTCGCCTCCTCGAAGTCCACTATAAAACCATCTTCATCTTCATTCAAAATGTCCTTTGGGAACATAGTCAGTGCTACCTTAGCCTTCTTCTTTGAATCTTGACCCTTGGTGTACCGAGTGTGAACCTGGTTATGGTAGAGCTTATTGAAGTGATTCATATCAAGGGTCTTGTTCAAGGGAATCACAGTCTCTCCTAGTCCATCAATGAATGAGGATACATCTATTCACACAACCTTCATTAGGGCAGTGATCAAATAACTGTAATGGTAGATGGTAGTAACTTTGGTCAAGTGATGAAGGATCATCACTGGCCAATTAAGTTGCTTGCCTTCTACCATATGGTAGATGACACACCTTTTGAAGTATGTGTAGCTTGAAAGAGAGACCATCTTGGGAAACAACAGCTTCACAAGTAGCTCATGGAAAGCTCTTGCACCCTAACTTATCCCTAAAACTGAAATCTAGCTAGATCCATAATCAACAGGGAGTTCCCAATCCACGAGATAGCAACAGCTTCCTCATCTCCGTTCTTCCTCAGAACTATGCCCTTGCATGGCATATTCAGGAGACTTCCTAGTAGCCTTGCACAAATTAGGCAGGAATTGTTGTTGATTTCTGACATTAGCACATCATTGTAATCTGGATGGTGTACAAATTCTAATAAAAGCTTATAATTAAGTTTTTAATTAATAGTAGGAATTGACTTAGGTTTTGCTGCTTGATGACCTTGTGAAGGATCTTATTCTTCAGTAGTCCTTCATAGTCCACTTCATACACTAGCCTAAAATCTAGGTTTGTTGCCCAATTAACCATAGTGAAAACTATTTCAACAGGGAAAATAATATTCTCCATCGTTCCATCAGTTTTTACAAACACACTCCTTTTGGAAGCACTTTGAAACATAAGGTTCTTTTGGTGATCGCCATTTTAGATGAAAAGGAATTGAGAGAAGAGAGCAATTTAGGGTTCTTTTACAGAGAAATGATTAAGATTTCAAATTGCAAGTAACCTCTCTCTTCATCAGATTGTAGCTTTTATAGACCTCTTCAATTTGCAAAGATACGTGGTGCTCTCATAACACATGATGAGACATGAACACTGAGATTAACAAAGATTTAACTAACATAGTAAAATGGTGTATTTTGATTTTTTATGGGTCAAATTCAAAAATGCCCTTTAGATAAAGTGGTTTTTGAGATTTAACTGCAAAACTGAATCTCACAACGTTACGTTAAAATGAAAACGATGTTAAATAATTATTATCTCATTCAACTGAGTTGAGACTTGATTTTCAACACTTAGTCAAATTTCTTGAATTTTCTTCATATGGGGTCGCCATTCTCATAAACAGTCTTAGAACATTGAAACGCTCCTTGGCCAATGGTTTGGTGAATATGTTAGCTCGCTGTTCTTCTGAATGAACATACTCCAGTTTGACATCTCTCTTTAGTACTTGATCCCTTATGAAGTGATGTCTTATATTGACATGATTCATCCTACCATGTTGAACTAGAATCTTAGATAGGTTAATTATGTTGTTGTTATCACACATAACTTCAAAGCTTTTTGATTTATACCATAATCCTCCAGTTGTTGCTTAATCTATAGTAGATGTTCTACACGACTTCCTACCGCCATGTACTCAATGCAATAGAAGTTTTCTTCTTTCTATACCATGAGACAAGGCATTCTCCAAGGAAATGACATCCTCTTGTGGTGCTTTTCCAATCGAACATGTCTCTGCCATAACCAGCATCTATGAATCCTCTATGAGTAAAATTTGAGCTGTATGAATACCACACACTTACATCAAGAGAACCTTGCAAGTACAGGAGAATTCTCTTCATAGCTGCTAAATCAGATTCTCTAGGGTAAGCTTGATAGCGTGAGTAATAACACACTGAATATTGAATATCAAGCATGTTGGCAGTTATGTAGAGAAGAGAACTAATAATAGCTCTATACAACTTGTTATCTATAGTTTTACCAACTTCATCCTTACTCAAGATAGTGTTTATGGCCATGGGAGAGGACATTGGCTTCGAATGCTCCATATCAAACTTCTTTAAGACTTCTTTGGAAAACTTTCCTTGACTAATGAAGATTCCATCTTCACTCTACTTGATTTAAAGTCCAAGGAAAAAGTTGAGCTCTCCCATCATTAAAATTTCAAAATCGCTCTTCATTTTCTTACTGAATACGTTGCACAACTTCTCATCAGTTGCTCCAAAAATGATATCATTAACATATATTTAAACTTGCAACATATCTTCTTTTCTTCGCCAGATAAATAGAGTCGCATCTACTTTCCCTCTTCATAGCCTTTAATTATAAGGAAATTGATCAACCTCTCATACCAAGCTGTAGGAGCCAGCTTCAATCCGCAGAGAGCTTTCTTCAATTTGAAGACATACTCAAGATTCTTTGGATCTTCAAAGCCTAGAGGTTGGCGGACATAAACTTCCTCTTAATGAATCCATTCAGGAATGCACTCTTAACATCCATTTGAAATAATTTGAAGTTTATATGGAATGCGAAATCACATAAAATCCTAATTGCTTCAAGCTAAGCTACATGAGGATAGGTTTCATCATAATCAATGCCTTCTTGTTGATTGTATCCTTGAGCAATAAGTCTGGCCTTGTTCCAGATAACAACACCATCTTCATCTAGCTTGTTCTTGAACACACATTGGGTACCGCTAACTGATTTTCCTTTAGGCTTTGGAACTAGATCCCAAACATCATTATGCTTGAACTGATCTAGTTGCTCTTGCATTGCGACATCCAATAATCATCTCCTTCTGCATTCTCACACTTCATGGGTTCAATCAATGTAATAAATGATGGATGGCTCATCATTTTGCTAAGCTGACCTTGCATCATCACAAGATTATAAACATCATCAACAATACTTTTGAGAGGGTGATTACGATGAGTCCTAATCTCTCTTAGAAGAATCAGATCTATAATGGAAGCTTCTGCGCTGGGTTGTTGAGATTAAGCTTGATATTCTACATCATTGAAGTTGATTGAAATATGTTCATCAACTTTAACTTCCTCAACTTCATGTTCTTGTGCTAAGTTGGGAAGAACAAATGGTGGAATGCTAAGTTGACTCTCTGGTTGGATTACTCCCTCGTCTTCATTAGATGAACGTCTATCTATATTATTAGTTTTATCAAAATCTATATGCATAAACTCCTCTAATAAACTGGTCCTTTTGACATATATTTATTCTATATACCCTGCTGTTAGTTGAGTAACCTAGTAAGATACCTTCATCAGCCTTTAGATCAAACTTTCCTATATGCTCCTTGGTGTTTAGAATGAAGCATGTACAGCCAAATGATATGAGATGACCAATCTTAGGCTTGCGCACTTGCCAAAGCTCATAGGGTTTCTTCTTAAGGATTGTGTGATTTAAAACCCGATTCATGATATAATAGGCTATGTTAATAACTTCTCCCTAAAAGTAATTTGGTAGATTGTTATCAATCAACATCGATCGAGCCATTACAACTATAGTTATGTTCTTCCTTTTTACAACCCTATTTTGTTGAGGAGTATAAGGAGTAGAAAAGTTGTGGTCAATTCCATGCGCTGAACAGAATTCTTCGAAAAGGAAGTTCTCAAATTCACGTCCATGATCTCTTCATATTCTACTAATTTTAGTTATTAGTTCATTCATTATCTGATTACTGAGTTTGATAAAAGACTCAAAGGTTTCCTCTTTGCTACTTAGCAGACTACCCATGTGAATCTCATGAAGTCACCCATAATCACCAATGAAAATCTTTTTCCACCCATGCTCATAGGTTGAGCAGACCAAATAGATCTAGGTGGAGGAGCTCAAACAGTCTCTTAAATAGTACATTGTTTATCAATCTAAATGGTTTTTTAACTTGCTCACCAAGCTAGCAAGCTGAGAAAAGCCTATCTTTCTCAAAGCTGATATTGGGTAAACCCACAACTAGTTACTTTTTGGCCAATTTGGATAGAATGTTCATATTTATATGACCCTACCTTCTATGCCAAAGCCACAAATTATCCTCCTTAGTTACAAGACAAACATTAGTGGAGCTCGAGAGATAAATCAATCATATACACAATATTAATTCTTGGAGAATAGAGTATAGTTGAGTTAGTCTTACAGTCAATAACTGAGTAACCTGCTAAGTCGAATGTAACCTACTTGCCTTTATCTCATAGCTAGGCTACACTAAGCAAGTTGAACTTGAGTCCTTTGACTAGATAAACCTCTTCGATTGAAGGAAAAACACCCACAATGCCACACCCAACAATCTTTCAATTTTTGTTATCTTCGAAATTGACACTTCCATTTTTTTACTCTCCAATGAGATGAACTGACTTTCATCTCCCGTCATATGCCTAGAGCATCTCCTATCCAAATACCACATTCTAGTATCATCAGCGGATCTTAGGCTCACTTGCAAATGTTTGCCACTTTTCTACTGATAAGTTTAATAATTTGTTCGTAAGATTTGGCTATATATTAATGATGCCAAAAACTTGTTCACGTAAATTATAGGTGTTGTCAGTACCTCTTATCAAATAGAAAAATGATGATAACTGAAAGTATACAGTTGCGATGTAGTTTTAAAAGATATCGAACCCACAGGGAAGGAACCAAGTCTAAAGATCAATAAGGGAAACAGAATAAAAAGAAAATGAAATAATATAAAGTTTTGGATAGGAGGATTAGAATGAAGAATGAGTAAATATAGATATAGAAGATTAGAGAATCTAAATATATAGATTTTCCCTATGAAATAAGTATAGCAGAGAAAACATGCAAGTTCAACAAAGATGTTACGATTCACAAACTAATCTAACAGACTCGGTTCAAAACACCCAAATGTTCAATTTTCGCCGTAGAGCAACACATGAAATAACTTTTCTAAACCTAGCACAAACGAATTAAGACAATTATATAAACCTGGACAACGTCAATACTATGCTTAGAACGGGTCACTCTCACATAGCCACATTTAGCAAGTTACCATTCCAAAAATGTTGGCTCACTAAGCAGCATTATATCACAGATCCAGTGATTATACACGATATTGTTGACCCCGAACTACTCTTAAAATTAACTCCAACGCATATAACTTGATTAATATAAAAGACTTAACACGAAATACGCATTATGAAACATAGACATATCATAAACTTCGAAATAGAAAGTATAAGTAGAAAACAAAGCAAAGTTGTAAGGTATGCAAGTGGAAGCTAAAGTTGATCAAACCGTATCCACTCTTTAATGGGAGTCGTCAATTCCAGCAATTCCAGCATCTGCTTTTAATTCAGTCTCGGCCCTTACAGAACCTCCGCTAGTATGCTATTCTTTCCGAATATCGAACAAACAAATATTGAAGAACGAAAACTTTAATTGATAAGTGATTTGCAAGTACACTTATACAATAATCGCTCGAGAATATAGAGAAATCTAGTGATCGAAAGAAGGATTCGAATCACTTAAACATTTTCTCGCTAACACTTTTGAACATAGCGAACTAGATATTTTATTCTCTATCTACACATACTATATCTCTATTTGTCACTTCAACTGCCATGAAATTGGAGAAGTTTGAAGCCCTATTTATAGAGTTCGAAGGGTTGCGTCTATCCATACGAAGAGTCGTGTCCATTAGTGAGAGATTGCATCACTTCATTGTTATTGGTTGAGAAGCTTTGATATTATCCACAAAGGATAGGCACATTTTTGTGATTGGTTAACTTCTGATAAGTGTCCATTCATTGGTATTTGATCGTTCTTATCTGGCGATTGGTAGTTAAGAAGATTAAACCAAAAAATCATCTAAGTCGCGACCGTGAATCTTTGATTGGCAGATTTCTGTTCTGAAGAATACAAGTAGTGACCACAATTGGTTTTCACGATCGTGAATTGTATTTTTCTTCAGAATTCTCCTTGTAACTTTACTGATCTTTTACAACTTCGATCCTAAGCCAAATCTTTAAGTTCCATGCATCTTTTTACACCTTTTTCACTCTTTTTACGTAGAATTCCACTTTAGATCATTTTACTCCCAGGATTTACCTAGTATCTGCATTTGAATAAAAAACAACTACATACCACATGAAATCTTTTATATGATGTATAAAAATGACTAAATTCATAGTGTTTAATGTATAAAATTAATATGATAATAACTATAATTATACACTTATCATACCCCCACACTTAACTTTTGCCTTTTCTTGAAGGTAAATTCAACATAAGTGTATAAATTGGTAGTCAAGTTCGTACCTTATTTGGCGAAAGATTATTGCAGTGAGTACCACATTCCCACATTGCAAAAGATTCAAGTAGAAGTCCAAAATTTCCCACAAATTAGTAATGTGCAATTTATATAGTTTAGTTGTATACCTTTGCTCTTAATGGAGAGTCAACCAAATCGCATCTTCATGTAAGTGTTAGATGTATACTCGAATATTACCTTCTCTTAAGCATAGTATAAAGTATAAAGGACATAGAAAGCACACTTTGATTAATTATCTCTCAAGAAATTTTTAGGTAACCTAGGATACTAAAACACTCTTAGTTGTTGCATTTTATGCTCCATACCACTCTCCCCTTTTTTCAGTGATTGCATTTTATGCTCCATACCACTATGTCATTTTTTTATTTTAAGCATATGTTTTTGAAGTACTTTGTACTTTGCACCCATTTTTCGTGCTATGCTTTCTTTTCTTTTTTTTTCACTAAATGAATGGTTGCAGTTTCTACTCCGTACCATACCTCACCTTTTACATAACTCATTGGTTATCCTCTCTTGCTTTTGATTTTCCACTTAATACCCTCATCTTGTATTGATAAATTTTAAAGTATTATGGCTATAGTTTCCCAACACTTTAAACACACTCAATCCCTATAGGACTTATTCCAGATTTGCATATAAAACTCATAGTAAGAATACTATTAGATATTACTCCACTTAAACTTTTCGGAGGCATTAAAGTTAAACTATATAACTTATACTAATCCATGTTGCATTGAAATATATATTGAAACTTACTTGGAATGTTGCTCTCGAATGTTACTCACCACTCATCCTTGCCAATTGGATAAATGTTGTGCTAATAACGCTCAAATTCAACATGTGCTCAATTTTTGCACTAACATCAAACTTGTAAAACCTAACACTCACAATAACCTTAGACAAATTTTAGTAAAGTGTAAGAATAGATAATGTATTAATTGACACGAACATAAACAAAAATTTTCAAATTCTTCGATTTTTTATTTTATTCAATTTTTTTGGATTTTTTGGGAATTTTACAAATGCCTCCCACACTTGAAGAACACAATGTCCTCTTGTCAAACATTTATTAAAAATCAAAATTAAGAACTAAAACTATAATAATAAAATAAATAAAAGAAAGAAATTAAACCCGTTTTCTCCTCAGAACTTGAATCTGGTGGACTCGGCGAGATTTCCAAAATTTTGCATTCTTAAATATGTAATCAACTTCCAATTCAAAGAAATATTGGATTTCGTCAGTTGACGAACATCTTGTTGAATTGTGGCAATATCTAAGCATGCTTTGTCGACATCTTTTACAAACTTTCCTCTTCGAGTATCATTTGTACTTCCCGAGACTTGTCTTGAATTACCACTATCAAATTGAACTTCCTCAACATCTTCTTCGTCAGGCTGGTTTTCTTAGGAGTTAGATTCTTGCATCGGTCTAAGCTTCCTTATTCTTACCCCGTATGGTAAAAACATAAACTTTCCTCATTCTTTAACCAATCCTGCCCTCTTCATCTACACTCCTCCCATAAATTGAAATTTATCCCTTGTATTATATAGGTACGGTAATTGATTTTTCGCCCCCAAAATTATCTCACAAATTGTATTTGCGCCTCCAACTCTAGCCTTTTTATGTGTAGTCAGACTAGTGATGGATTCCGAAATATGCATCAGAAACTTTGGGCAAAATTACGAAAATGCGCACTCCAATATTTCCAAGTCTTTCCTTGACACTTTAGTTATTTCATGTTGAAAGAAAAGAATTTGAGAAATAAACTTGTGAAGGTAAAGAAGATTGTTGCTCCAAATATTCTTGTTGGATGAGTTCTTAACATCATATCGATCCAATCCCGTTAACTCGGTCCAAACGTCCGTTAATTCGTAATCTTCATCTTTCTCAATCTCATAATAATTTTCTCCTAAACCAAAACATTTGATTAAATCCATCATAGTAAACTTATATTCTTCCCCTTCATTCCTAAATTTCTTCTTCAAGATATTTCCATCATCAACAACAGTAACCAAGAATTCGAGGACCCATTCCTCGATAAAAGGAAATCACATAGTCACAAACTTTCTCCAATCCAAAAAGTGAGAAATACTCCTCTACTTCCGCGTGAATCCCAGCATCAATAGCAAAAGTAGGATCGTAGAAAATCGTACCGTGAAAATCGAAGTTTTTTATTCTCAAGTATCTTTCCACTTCCTCGTCACTACAACCAACTTCGTTTTGTCGATTCACCATTTTGTATTTCCTCTTTGTTGATGCTACTGTAGATTCTTAGGAGCCATTGAAATCAAGAAAGAAAGAATAGTGTTTGATTTGTAAAACAGAGAAAACTTGATTTTGCAAAGTATTGAGATTATGAATAAGATTTTTTGTGAAAACAAAATAGGAAAAGAGGTTATTTATAGGGAAATTAGGATAATTATTACCTTTCCAATGGATATATTCTAAATATAACTGTTAGAATATAGCTGTTACAGCAATAATTGTTGTGCAGATCGAAAAAATCGCAATCGCGAGAGTAAGTCACGATCGTGACTTTCTCTTCCTCAGAAATAGAAAGTTCAGATCAAAATGATCATGAGCGCGATACAAGTCACGATCTGGAAATGCCAAAATACAAAATATTTTTGTTCTTTTCTTTTATTTTAAAAACTATACTAATTTTTAAAACACACAAAACAATATACACTACTATTTCTACTCTTACCAAATAGTTCTATTTCTGATTCGAAAGACTCCAAACTTTCTCCCAAACTACGCGTACTTGGCATGCACATGCTAGAAAGAAAACTCAATGAATAAGCAAGAAAAATATGTTAATAAAAAGAAAATATAAATAATAAAATAAAAATAAATCTAAATAACATGTAAAATATAGTTGCACGTTCTTCGGTAATTTGATCTCTAAAACGCAGTTGTGTTCCCCAATAACGGCGCCGGAAACTTGTTCGCCACTTTTCTACTAATAAGTTTAATAATTTGTTCACAAGATTTGGCTATATATTAATGATGTCGAAAATTTGTTCACGTAAAGTATAGGTGTTGTCAGTACCTCTTATCAAATAGAAAAATGATGATAACTGCAAGTATACAGTTGCGATGTAGTTTTAAAACATATCGAACCACAGGGAAGGAACCAAGTCTAAATATCAACAAGGGAAACAGAACAAAAAGAAAATAAAATAATATAAAGTTTTGGATAGGAGGATTAGAATGAAGAATGAGTAAATACAAATATGGAATATTAGAGAATCCAATTATATAGATTTTCCCTATGAAATAAGTATAGCAGAGAAAACATGCAAGTTCAACAAAGATGTTTCGATTCACTAAACTAATCTAACAGACTCGGTTCAAAACACCCAAATGTTCAATTTTTGCCACAGAGCAACACATGAAATAACTTTTCTAAACCTAGCACAAACGAATTAAGATAATTATATAAACCTGGATAACATCAATACTATGCTTAGAACAGGTCGCTCTCACATAGCCACATTTAGCAAGTTACCATTCCAAAAATGTTGGCTCACTAAGCAGCGTTATATCACAGATCCAGTGATTATACACGATATTGTTGACCCCGAAACTACTCTTAAAATTAACTACAACGCATATAACTTGATTAATATAAAAGACTTAACACGGAATACGCATTATGAAACATAGACATATCATTAACTTTGAAATAGAAAGTATAAGTAGAAAACAAAGCAAAGTTGTAAGGTATGCAAGTGAAAGATAAAGTTTATCAAACCATATCCACTCTTTAATGGGAGTCATCAATTCTCGCAATTCTTGCTTCTACTTTGAATTCAGTCTCAACCCGTACAGAACCTCCGCTAGTATGCTATTCTTTGTGAATATCGAACAAACAAATATTGAAGAACGAAAACTTTAATTGATAAGTGATTTGCAAGTACACTTATACAACTATCACTCGAGAATATACAGAAATCTAGTGATCGAAAGAAGGATTCGAATCACTTAAACATTTTCTCGCTAACACTTATGAACGTAGCGAAAATAAATATTTTATTCTCTATCTACACACAATATATCTCTCTTTGTCACTTCCACCGCCATGATATTTGAGAAGTTCGAAGCCCAATTTATAGTGTTCGAAGGGTTGTGTCTATCCATACGAAGAGTCGTGTCCATTGGTGAAAGATTGCAATACTTGATTGTGATTGGTTGAGAAGCTTTGTTCTTATCCACAATGGATAGGCACCTTTTTGTGATTGGTTGACTTCTGATAAGTGTCCACTCATTGGTAGTTGATGGCGGTTGATCGTTCTTATCTGGCCATTGATAGTTAAGAAGATTAAACAAAAAAATCGTCCAAGTCGCGATCGTGAATCTTCGATTGGTAGATTTCTATTCTGAAGAATACAAGTAGTGACTATGATTGGTTGTCACGACTGTGAATTGTATTTTTCTTCAAAATTCTCCTTGTAACTTTACCGATTTTTGACAACTTCGATCCTAAGCTAAATCTTTAAGTTCCACGCATCTTTTTGCACCTTTTTCACTCTTTTTTTGTAGAATTCCACTTTAGATCATTTTACTCCCAAGATTTACCTAGTATCTGCATTTGCATAAAAAACAACTACATACCACGTGAAATCTTTTATATGAAGTATAAAAATGACTAAATTCATAGTGTTTAATGTATAAAATTAATATGACAATAAGTGTAATTATACACATATCATACCCCCACACTTAACTTTTTCCTTGTCCTCAAGGTAAATTCAACATAAGTGTATAAATTGGTAGTCAAGTTCGTACCTTATTTGGCGAAAGACTATTGTAGTGAGTACCACATTCCCACATTGCAAAAGATTTAAGTAGAGTCCGAAATTTTCCACAAATTAGTAATGTGCAATTTATATAGTTTAGTTGTATACCTTTGCTCTTAATGGAGAGTCAACCAAATCGCATCTTCATATAAGTGTTAGATGCATACTCGAATATTACCTTCTCTTAAGCATAGTATAAAGTATAAAGGACATAGAAAGCACACTTTGATTAATTTTCTCTCAAGGAATTTTAGGTAACCTAGGATGCTAAAACACTCTTAATGGTTGCATTTTATGCACCATTCCACTCTCCACTTTTTTCAGTGGTTGCATTTTATGCTCCATACCACTCTCTCATTTTTTTCTTTGAAGCATATGTTTTTGAAGTACTTTGTACTTTGCACCCATTTTTCATGCTATGCTTTCTTTTCTTTTTTCTTCACTCAATGAATGGTTGCAGTTTCTACTCCGTACAATTCCTCACCTTTTGCATAACTCATTGGTTATCTTCTCTTTCTTTTGATTTTTCACTTAATACCCTCATCTTGTATTGATCAATTTCAAAGTATTGTGGTTATAGTTTCCCAACACTTTAAACACACTCAATACTTATAGGACTTATTCGAGATTTGCATATAAAACTCATTGTAACAATACTATTAGATATTACTCCACTTAAACTTTTCTGAAGCATTAAACGTAAACTATATAACTTATACTAATTCATGTTGCATTGAAATATATATCGAAACTTACTTGGAATGTTGCTCTCGAATGTTACTCACCACTCATCCTTGCCAAGTTGATAAATGTTGTGCTAATAACGCTCAAATTCAATATGCGCTCAATTTGTGCACTAATATCAAACTTGTAAAACCTAACACTCACAATAACCTTCGACAAATGTTAGTAAAGTATAAGAATAGATAATGTATTAATTAACATGAACATCAACAAAAATTTTCAAATTCTTCGATTTTTTATTTTATTCAATTTTTTTGTATTTTTTAGGATTTTTACAAATGCCTCCCAAACTTAAAGAACACAATGTCCTCATTGTCAGATATTTACTAAAAATCAAAATTAAGAACTAAAACTATAATAATAAAATAAATAAAAGAAAGAAATTGAACCCGTTTACTCCTCAGAACTTGAATCTGGTGGACTTGGCGAGATTTCCAAATTTTGCATTCTTAAATATGTATTCATCTTCCAATTCAAAGAAATATTAGATTTCATCAGTTGATGAACATCTTGTTGAATTGTGGCAATATCTAAGCATGCTTTGTCGACATCTTTTACAAATTTCCCTCTCCAAGTATCATTTGTACTTCCCGAGGCTTGTCTTGAATTACCACTCTTGAATTAAACTTCCTCAACATCTTCTTCGTCGGGATGGTTTTCTTGAGAGTTAGATTCTTGCATCGGTCTAAGCTTCATTATTCTTACCCCATATGGTAAAAACATAAACTTTCCTCCTTCTTCTTTAACCAATCCTACCCTCTTCATATACACTCCTCCCATAAATTGAAAATTCTCCCTTGGATTATATTGGTATGGTAATTGATTTTTTGCCCCCAAAATTATCTCACAAATTGTATTTGCGCCTCCAACTCTAGCCTTTTTATATGTAGTCAGACTAGTGATGGATTCCAAAATATGCATCGGAAACTTTAGTCGAAATTACGAAACTGCGCACTCCAATATTTCCAAGTCTTTCATTGACACTTTAGTTGTTTCATGTTGAAAGAAAAGATTTTGAGAAATAAAATTGTGAAGGCAGAGAAGCCTATTGCTCCGAATATTCTTGTTGGAAGAGTTCTTAACATCATATCGATCCAATCCCGTTAACTCGGTCAAACGTCCGTTAATTCGTAATCTTCATCTTTCTCAATCTCATCATAATTTTTTCCTAAACCAAACCATTTAATTAAATCCATCATAGTAAACTTATATTCTTCCCCTTCATTCCTAAATTTCTTCTTTAAGATATTTCCATCATCAAAAACAGTAACCAAGAATTCGAGGACCCATTCCTCGATAAAAGGATATCGCATATCACAAACTTCTCCAATCCAAAAAGCGAGAAATACTCCTCTACTTCCATGTGAATCCCAGCATCAATAGCAAAAGTAGGATCGTCGAAAATCATACCGTGAAAATCGAAGTTTTAGATTCTCAAGTATCTTTCCACTTCCTCGTCACTGTAAATTGGAAAGGGACAACCAACTTCATTTTGTCGATTCATCATTTTGTTTTTCTTCTTTGTTTATGCTACTGTAGACTTCTTAGGAGCCATTGAAATCAAGAAAGAAAGAACAGTGTTTGATTTGTAAAAAAGAGAAAAATTGATTTTGCAAAGTATTGAGATTATGAATAAGATTTTTTGTGAAAACAAAATAGGAAAGGAGGTTATTTATAGGGAAATTATGATAATTATTGCCTTTCCAACGGATATATTCTAAATATAACCGTTAGAATATAGCTGTTACAGCAATAACTGCTGTGCAGATCGCACAGATAGCAATCGCGAGAGTAAGTCATGATTATGACTTTCTCTTCCTCAGAATTAGAAAGTTCAGATCAAAATGATCACGAGCGCGATACAAGTCATGATCGGGAAATGCCAAAATCGAAAATATTTTTGTTCTTTTCTTTTATTTTAAAAACTATACTAATTTTTAAAACACACAAAACAAAATATACTGTTATTTCTGCTCGTACCAAATCGTTCTATTTCTGATTCGAAAGACGCTAAACTTTCTCCCGAAATACACGTACTTGGCATTCACACGCTAGAAAGAAAACACAATGAATAAGCAAGAAAAACATGTTAATAAAAAGAAAATATAAATAATAAAATAAAAATAAATCTAAATAACATATAAAATGAAATTGCCCGTTCTTCATTAATTTGATCTCTAAAAAGCAGTTGTCTTCCTCGGTAACAGCGCCAAAAACTAGTTCACTTTTCTACTAATAAGTTTAATAATTTATTCCCAAGATTTGGCTATATATTAATGATGCCGAAAAATTGTTCACGTAAAGTATAGGTGTTGTCAGTACCTCTTATCAAATAGAAAAATGATGATAACTGCAAGTATACAGTTGAGATGTAGTTTTAAAAGATATCAAACCATAGGGAAGGAACCAAGTCTAAAGATCAACAAGGGAACCAGAATAAAAAGAAAATAAAATAATATAAAGTTTTGGATAGGAGGATTAGAATGAAGAATGAGTAAATATAGATATGGAAGATTAGAGAATCCAATTATATATATTTTCCCTACGAAATAAGTATAGCAGAGCAAACATGCAAGTTCAACAAAGATGTTACAATTCACTAAACTAATCTAACAGACTCGGTTCAAAACACCTAAAGGTTTAATTATTTGCCACAGAGAAACACATGAAATAACTTTTCTAAACCTAGCACAAACGAATTAAGACAATTATATAAACCTGGACAATGTCAATACTATGCTTAGTACGGATCGCTCTCACATAGCCACATTTAGCAAGTTACCATTCCAAAAATGTTGGCTCACTAAACATCATTATGTCACAGATCCAGTGATTATACACGATATTATTAACCCCGAAACTAATCTTAAAATTAACTCCAACACATATAACTTGATTAATATAAAAGTGTGAGCACGGGATTTTGTACCAGCTCGCGCGTTCAATGATGACGGCTTTTCGGGAAATTTATCCTCAAATCACACATTTACGAGCATCCTGACGTATCCGAATTGGAATCCTCCTCATCTCTAACAAAATTATTTAATTTAATTTAGAAATTAATTAAAAAAATGCCAAAAATAATAAATAAAATAAAATAATAAATAAAAATATAAATTATTAATAAAAAAATAAATGAAGGTGACGTAGTCCCGATCACGAGGGAGCCTTGCGTGGAGGCAACCTGGCACGAGGCAGCCTCACGAGGAGGAAGCCTCGCGCAAGGCTGCGCGAGGCAGCCCTCGCGAGGAGGCAGCCTCGCACGAGACCCCTTGCCGGCGAGGCTCTATGTTTTGGATTTTTTTCGGCACTTTTTTTATCTATAAATAGTCTGGTCTTTTTCAGTACACGGGGCTCGAAAATTCAAAGAGAAAAATCCTCTCTTTCAGAACAAAAAAAAAATAAAAACAATAATTCTCACTTTCTTCTAACTTTTTCTCGGATCAAAAACACTTTTGGATCCCGAATTTCTTCATCTTAAAATCAAATTTCTTCATCTTTTCTTCTTAAATCCTCAGATATTCTCGGGTCTAAAATCAATTTAGAACCCGAGTATGTTTATCTTTTGGATAAATAAACACGTTATTTTCCAATTAAAATTACACTAAAATCCCAAGAATTAAACGAAGATTTTGGACTTTTACATCAACCTTTTCACATTATATCACCTAAACTACAAAAACAAACGAGGAACGCTCCCAGGGATTGAACGGATACGCCGAAGTGGATTCACGCTAAAAGGGTAAAGCCTCTGAGTTCCTAGATCTGCTTATTTTGTGCTCCTCCTTTCTTCTTAATTCCTTTCTACATGTGAACCTAGGAATTATTTTATTTTATTGTAAATATTGTAAATCTCTTTGTATTAGAATACCCCCACGAAGGGAATAAAATATATTCCCGGATAACAGTCCTCACCTTTTGCCATGCGGTCATTTTCACTAATAAAATTGACCAATATACGTGTAAATAAAAGTGAACTGTTTTTATTTAAATTAACAACTTTAAAATCGCTGATGTTTTAATTAGGCCACACGGGCCTCGCAAAATCAAATCGAACATACGTGATATATCCCCTGTGCTAACCTTTGTGGATACATGTTAGATGTATGTTTAGGCTTTTACATTTTTCTTCGGGTATTGTATTTTATTTTTTTTACGGAAAATGTAATTAATAGGGTAGCGGGCGGTTGCATCCCCCGATTTTTGAGGCCTTGTAATTTTCATTTTTCCGCATTTACTTTCCGCATTTACTTACAGTTTCGTGGATGGTTTATTTTTCCACTTTATGGATGATTTATTATTTTGCAATACGTGGTTCATGCATATAAACTCAAAAACGACCTAAGTGCGAATATGCACAATTAAAAGAAAACGGTTTTCTGTAGATGTAATTTAATGTGATCCAATAAGAAATAAGCAACTTATCCCGGACCCGAATCTCTATGTCTTGGTGGGCCATCCCCCGGACGTTAAGCCTCACAGGACTCTAATTCCTAGAAAGAGCTAATCCAGGTGGCGACTCCACACTGAGAGACGGCGGATTCAGGTTCGAACCGATCTAAAATGTTTTCGCCTTTTTCTCTTTTTAACCTTTTTCTCCCGGGTCCCCGATCTGGTTCCTTTTCTTTCTTTTTCAAAACACCCCGGTGGACCGCGCCTATGAAACCGCACGCTCTCGGCCCATCGCTCCATGTCTCCCGCTCACAGTGGCGACTCCGCTAGGGATTTTTCTAAAACTTGTTTTTCAAAAGGTTTTAGTTTTTAGATAAGTGCCGAAAATTATTGATCACATTATTCCGTTTTCTCTTAATTTTGACATATTCATTATAATGCATTGCAGTAGAAGGGATTAGCCCATAAGTCTAAGGTACCCTCATTACTGCGAAGCTCTCTCTTGTACTAATCTGCCTCCCTGAGAAAAGATAGTACTTGAGCGGGTGGAGCACTTGTTGCAATATCGCATGTACCTCCCTCGTTAGAGGCTTGGAGTGTATTTTAGAGCAACAAGAACCTTCTACATCAACAACCCATTTGTAACCTTCATGTAAATAAACCATAGGCATTTTCCCTAGGGTGTTACCCAAACACGCGATCATGCATTATATTTTATTGCAGGTACGCTCCTTAGTATCGTCATGGTAATAGGATGAACCAAACTTAGGATAAAGACTAGCCAAAAACCCTACACGTGGGAGTTGTATGGTTGGAAGATATGATGTTGCATGCTTTGTCATTGTACAAATGTCATACTAACCACAAACTTTTGTGCAGACACTCGAACACACACTTATGATATTAAATGTACATATCACGTTATCATCATGATACCACATACACTTAGGCACAGTTGACACTACATATCATGTCACCCTAGGACAACATAAAACCACTTAGGAACATCACTTAACCCTTGTCAGCGAGAGGTCCACTTGACATCCCGTTATTAGTCTGTACATGGCAAACATACCTTTCTATTACTGCATGATGTCCACTTGACATCCGACACTTAGCCCACAAGGGGCAATAATATATCCTACACATCATCTTTGAGATGTTCACTCAACATCCAATTCACAGCCCTTCCGGGCACACCAAAAGCCCAAGCGAGGTAAATACCTACCCAAAACCACTTTCCCACATCAAAGGATATCCCGAGTCGAAATCCTAACCTAAGCCTAAATGGAGCGAACTTACTTACCTTACCTTCAAGGGTATACGCCTCATACCTAAATCATTCGCCCACACTAAGTAATAATTCATGTATCACCACATACCCTCAAATAGCGATGACCACATAGGTATCCGAAACTCCGCCCAAATTAGGCAAATCATTCTTTAGATAGCCACATACGGTAGTTGTCTTCATTTCACGAAACCTCAAACCATTGACCTGTTACCACAAGGGTAACTTAGTCACCTCACTTACATCACATTTCAAATCCAACCCCCGTTGTTGGATTTTCTTCCCCACATGTTTTCATTTTTACCTAACGACTAACTTGTTTGTTTCAAATGGATTGACATACATGTTATTTGACATCAT
>CATIWQ010170473.1:0-29452 GCA_949673415.1 Euphorbia schlechtendalii | reverse complement strand
ATGCGATTCGGTTGACTCTCCATTAAGAGCAAAGGTATGCAACTAAACTATATAAATTGCACATTACTAATTTGTGGGAAATTTCGAACTTCTACTTGAAATCTTTTGCAACGTGGAATGTGGTACTCACTGCAATAGTCTTTCACCAAATGAGGTACGAAATTGTTTACCAATTTATACACTTCTATTGAATTTACCTTGAGGACAAAGCAAAAGTTAAGTGTGGGGTACGATAAGTGTATAATTACACTTATTATCAATATAATTTTACACACTAAACACTTAGTTTAAGTCATTTTTATACTTCATATAAAAGATTTCATGTGGTATGTAGCTGTTTTTTATGCAAATGCAGATACTAGGTAAATCTTGGGAGTAAAATGATCAAAAGTGGAATCTTATGAAAAACGAGTGAAAAAGGTGTAAAAAGATGCGTGGAACTTAAAGATTTGGCTTAGGATCAAAGCTGTCAAAGATTGGTGAAGTTGCAAGGAGAATTCTGAAGAAAAATGCAATTCACGGTCATGACAAACATTCATGATCGTGACCTGTTCTTCTTTAGAATAGAATTTTGCCAATCAAAGATTCACGGTTGCGACTTGTATATCACAGTCGTGACTTGGACGGTTTTCTAGTTTTATCTTCTTAACTATCAATGCCAAATAAGCATAATCAACCGCCATCAACTACCAATGAAAAGACACTTATCAGAAGTCAACCAATCATGACAAGGTGCCTATCCATTATGGATTAGATTGAAGCTTCTCAACCAATCACAATGAAGTGATGCAATCTTTCACCAATGGACACGACTCTTCGTATGGATAGACGTAACCCTCCAAACTCTATAAATAGGGCTCCAAACTTCACAATTTCGTGCAGAGTGGGTGTGGCAAGAAGATCAGGGTCAGATATAGTGTGTGTATAGATAGAGAATTCGCTACGTTCATAAGTGTTAGCGAGAAAATGTTTAAGTGATTCGAATCCCTATTTAAATCACTAGATTTCTCTATATTCTCGAGCAATTATTGTATAAGTGTACTTGCAAATCACTTTTCAATAAACGTTTTCATTCTTCAATATTCATTTGTTCAATATTCGCAAAGAATAGCATCCTAGCGGAGGTTTTGTACGGGCCAAGACCAAATTCAAAGCAGACACATGAATTGCGGGAATTGACGACTCCCATTAAAGAGTGGATACGATTTGATCAACTTTAGCTTTCACATGCATACCTTACGACTTTGCTTTGCTTTCTACTTATACTTTCTATTTCAAAGTTTATGATATGTCTATGTGTCACAATGCGTATTTTGTGTTAAGTCTTTTATGTTAATTAAGTTATATGCGTTGAAGTTAATTTTAAGAGTAATTTTGGGGTTAACAATATCATGTATAATCACTAGATCTGTGATATAACGCTGTTTAGTGAACCAACATTTTTGGAATGGTAACTTGCTAAATATGGCTATGTTAGAGCGACCCGTACTAAGCATAGTATTGACATTATCCAGGTTTATATAATTGTCTTAATTCGTTTATGCTAGATTTTGAAAAGTCATTTAATGTGTTGCTCTGCGACGAATAATTGAACATGTGAGTATTTAGAATCGAGTCTGTTAGATTAGTTTAGTGAATCGTAACATCTTTATCGAACTTGCATGCTTTCTCTTCTACCCTTATTTCATAGGGAAAATCTATATATTTAGGTTCTCTAATCTTTCATACCTATATTTACTCATATTTCATTCTAACCCTTCTTTCCCAAAACTTTACTTTATTATATTTTTATTTTCTTTATTTTATCTTCCTTTTCGATCTTTAGAACTAGTCCTTCCCTGTGGGATCGATATCTTTTAAAACTACATCGCAACTGTATATTGCAATTATCATCATTTTTCTATTTGATAAGAGGTACTGACAACACCTATACTTTTTCGTGAAGAAGTTTTTAGCATCATTGATATATAGCCGAATCTTGTGAACAAATTATTAAACTTATTAGTAGAAAAGTGGCATATTAGTATTAAAGAGACTCAGTTGCTCGGTAGCAGCATCTACACTACCCTTTATCCTTCCTGCAACAGCATTCACTAGCACAGTAGACGTGGGGATAGATGTAGTGGCTGCCCCAAGCTGGGCAGCAAAGTCCATCAACCCATTCAGGATTAGGACCATCTTATCTACTAGGCTTTTGGCACTCTCTTTTACAAAATGAATTCGAATAACCAACAAGCTTCCTTGGATCCTCTCAAACTCCTCGAAGTATAGAGAGTCTCTAGGTATACTTGTGTGCTGTTCGAATTTAGGCAAATTCACCTTAGGCCTGGATGATAAGTCCGTCAATTCTTGAGCAAGTAGCATTTTACTTACTGCTCCATCTAACTCAGCATCAGTCTTGAGCACAGGAAATTGCTTTCTAGTTAACTCACGGATCTATGCCAAGAAAGATACATCAGCCATTACTGGGTTCAGATGCATCATGGGCTATAAAACTTGCCTCAGCTTTCTGACCACTTGCTGTTTCCTACTGAGCGGAGTTCTTAGCATTAGGAACTTCCCTAACTAGAGGGGTTAAGGGGGTTGAGGATGGGTTTGAAGAAGAGGTAGGTTTAGAGACATATACAGTTTTGATTTTGGGCTTGAGTGAAATAGAAGGTACAATGGCTCTACAAAGAAATAGTTGGTTGTTGAGAATGTACAGGAGAAGGGATAGGAGAATTATGTACTGGAGAAGGAAAAGAATCTTGGCTGTTAAAAGGTGAAGAATTTGGAATTGGGGAATTTACAATGTTAGAAGAAGAGGGAGAGGTGATTTTCTATGTTTCAAGATCTACACGAGTAGAACCTAAGTGAATAGAAAGATTTACATTAGAAGGTTGAGAAGAATTTACAGGAGAAAGAGAGGGGTAGGATTTTTAAGAATCTCTGGGTTGGCTGTTTGATCCAAGGATGGATCAGCCTGAGGTTGCTCATCCTAAGGAGTAGATTCCTCAACATGAGTGAACTGGGGAATTGGGATGTTGGCATCCTGAGGATCGGACTCCTCAGAGATCTGGATAATGGGTTCTCCAGCATCCTCCTCACTACTTACCAACTGCACATTTTTCTGTAGAGGCCTTGTGGTAGCAGAAAGCTTTCACTAAGTGCCCTTTAACTTGGCAAAAACTCCTTGAATGGTCTCAGCAGCGTTGGACAAATCTTAGTCCTTTGCCTTGTATTTCTTGACCTCGCCTTGCTACTCAGTTTCTTCTGAGACATCCATTTTACGCTTCTTTTAGAGCAAGGACTCATTGGCCTCAACCTCTATTTCTTTCTCCTCAGCTTGCTACTTAGCCTTTACTTCCCTTTGAGTGTGGGTTTTAGCTATCATTTTCCTTCGATGAGGATGAACAGAAGCTTCATTGGACTTGGATGGGCTCTTCCCCTTGGCCTTAGAGGAAGTAGCCTTTTGAGCTACGGAGGAGGTAGGGATCTTCTCCAGTATGCTGGAGATGGGGACTTCATTAGAATTTGTATCTTCCTCATAGTCCACCATGAATTGATCCTCATCCTCCTTGCTTATGTCCAAAGGCAATACTTTCGGTATGCACTTTAGCTTGCGCTTTTGTTGTGCCTTTGAGTACCTAGCATGAACCTGATTATAAGCCAGTTTGCTGAAGTGGGACATTTCAAGTGTCCTTTTCACTGGCAGAACTAAGTTACCGGACTCCCCCATAAACTCACCCAGACCAACTTTCACTGCCCTCATTATCTCGGTTATGAGGTATCCATAATGATAGACAATAGTTGAAGAATCATCACAGGCCAGTTAAGTTTCTTACCCTCTACCATATGGTAGACCACACAGCGCTCGAAATAAGTGCAGCTAGTCAATGAGCCAGTCTTGGGTAGCAGTAGCTTCACCACCAGCTCATGGCACATCCTTACTGGTCATAACATCTCACTAGCGGCAATCTCCCCTGAAATGTAGTTTGCTGGGAGTTTCCAATCTTCGGGGATGATGATAGTGTCTTTGTCAGTGGACTTGCAAAGCTCAGTGCTTGAGTGAGGCATGTTGAGAATGCTCGCAATCAGTCTAGAGCAAATAAGGATGAATTTGCCCTTAAAATACACCAGCAAGACATCACTACGGCCCTCAATGGTGTATTGGTGAGAGTAGAAAGTCCTAATGAGT
Source organism: Euphorbia schlechtendalii (assembly GCA_949673415.1). NCBI lineage: Eukaryota > Viridiplantae > Streptophyta > Magnoliopsida > Malpighiales > Euphorbiaceae > Euphorbia > Euphorbia schlechtendalii. Next base: position 25,275 of record CATIWQ010170473.1, on the reverse strand, counting down.
CCAAAGATAGCTGGACTCTCCATCTTCAGAAAAGAACTCAGGTGCTGTTGCTTGATATATGCATGGTCTTGTTCAGTAGCAGTCCTTCATAGTTAACTTCATAGACTGGACCAAAGTCCAAGTTATTTTCCCACTCAAGTTTCTCAAGATGAGTTCCTTCTTCAAAGGTTATCTTCTCTGTTTTTCCTTGAGTGTTCACAATAATCTTCAATGGATTGGTTGCCTTGATTCTGAGAGTGGTCTTAGTTCTCTCCATTTTAGAAATTTGAGAAGAATTGAAAGTAGAAGTGATTAGGGTTTGAGTGCTCTTAAGATTCAAATTTGCAGAAAGTAAGTGACCATTTCCTCCAACTGTTCAACTTTTATGGACGATCCTAGTTCTCTTGATTCGTGTCACAATCTCAGCTTCTGATTGAAAATGAATGCTATGATTGACATCTAATGAACCGCCTCAGTGAAATGGTGGTTTAGAAGAAGATGGTTCCACTTTAGGCATGCGTATTTTGAAAACACAGGAATTTGAAATTTTATCATGAATAGTAACTCATGCCGTTTCTTTAAAAACTTGACGGTGTTATCCACATGTCGTCTGGCGCTTGATCTCTAATACTTAGCCAAATTTTTAGATTTTCATACTCCTTCCTCATCGTGGATTCGCCATACCAATCAATTACCTCAATACACAAAATTGTTCCTTTGGCAATAGCTTGGTGAAGATGTCAACCCGCTATTCCTCTGATGGAACATATTCTAACTTGACGTCTCCTTGTAGCACATGATCTCTAATGAAGTGATGCCTCATGTTGACATGCTTCATTCTCCCATGCTGAACTGGATTCTTAGATAAGTTAATTGCACTCTTGTTATCACACATAACTTCAAGACGATTAGACTTGATTCCATAATCCTCTAGTTGCTACTTTATCTAAAGCAATTGTGCTGCGCAACTTCCTGCTGCCATGTACTCAACTTCAGCTGTATTAAGCGCGACGGAAGTTTGCTTCTTACTGTACCATGAGACAAGAAACTCTCCAAGGAAATGACATCCTCCTATTGTACTCTTCCTGTCGAGTTTGTCTCTTCCATAATCAGCATCCATGAAACCCCTAGGAGTGAAATCCGAACTACTAGGATACCACAGACCTACTTCAATTGAGCTTTGCAAGTATCTGAGAATTCTCTTCATAGCTCCAAGATGAGATTCTCTAGGATCAGCCTGATAACGAGCATAGTAGCATACAGCATACTTTATGTCTTACCTACTAGTAGTGAGATAAAGAAGAGAATTGATAATTCCTCTATAGAATTTACTGTTTAGTGGTTTACCAACTTCATCTTTACTCAAGATAGTATCTGTGGCCATAGGAGTGGATATTGGCTTCGAATGTTCCATGTCAAATTTCTTCAGGACTTCTCTTGCATACTTGGATTGGCTTATGAAAATTCCATCCTCAGTTTGCTTGATTTGAAGACCAAGAAAGAAAAATGAGCTCTCCCATCATAGACATTTCGAACTCGCTCCGCATCTGTTTGCTGAATTCCTTGCACAGCTTCTCATCAGTTGCTTCAAATATAATATCATCGACGTATATATGGACTAGCAACACATCTTCTTTTCTTTGCCTGATAAATAGAGTTGTATCTGCTTTCCCTCTTTCATAGCCTTTGCTAATCAAGAAATTGGTTAACCTCTCATACCAAGCTCTTGGAGCCTGCTTCAATAAATAAAGAGCTTCAGTTTGAAGACATGCTTAGGATTCTTTGCATCTTCAACACCTGGAGGCTGGAGAACATATACTTCTTCTTGAATGAATCCATTCAGGAAAGCAATTTTAACATCCATTTGAAACAATTTGAAGTTCATATGGGAAGCGAAAGCACAAAGGATTAAAATGGCTTCGAGCCAGGCTACAGGAGCATAAGTCTCATCATAATTGATTCCTTATTGCTGATTGTAGCCTTGAGCAACAAGCCTGGCCTTGTTCCTGACAACAATGCCATCTTCATCAAGTTTGTTCTTGAAAACCCATTTGGTGCCGATAATTGATTTCCCTTTAGGCTTAGGAACTAGATCCCAAACATCATTGCACTTCAACTGATCCAATCCCTCTTATATTGTAATCATCCAATAATCATCTCCTTCTGCATCTTCAAACTTCTTGGGTTTGATCAATGAAATGAAGGCTAGATGACTCATCACCCGACTGAGCTGACCTCATCACGAGATTATGAACATCATCAACTATGTTGTCTAGTGGATGGTTGCGATGAACTCTAATCTCTCTTGGAAGACTCGGATCAACTGCTAGAGGATTGGCAATTGGGTGCTGAGGTGGAGGTTGATCTTCGCCATCGTTGAAGTTAATAGAACGATCAGCATCATCATCTTTGGCTTCTTCAGCTGGGAGATTCTATACTGAGTTGGGTAGCATAGCTTGTGGCATACTAAGTTGATTTGAAAACAGAGGGACTCCTTCATCTTCATCAAATGGATGTATTTCTGCAATGTTAGTTTCTTCGAAAACTACATTCATAGACTCCTCTAAAAGGCTAGTTTGCTTAACATATATTCTATATGCCCTACTCTTAGTTGAGTATCCTAGAAAGATACCTTCATCAGACTTAGGATCAAACTTTCTTAATTGCTCTTTGGTGTTAAGAATATAGCACTTACAACCAAAAGATCTGAGATGACCAATCTTAGGCTTGCACCCTCACCAAAGCTCATAGGGTGTCTTCTCAAGAATTGGGTGAATTAAAACCCGATTCAAGATATAACAGGCTGTGTTAACAAATTCTCCCTAAAAGTATTTTGGTAGATTGTTATCACTCAGCATGGACCGAACCATCTCAACTATAGTCCTATTCTTCCTTTCTACAACCCCATTTTGTTGAGGCGTATAAGGAGGAGAAGTTATGGTCAATGCCATGTGCTGAATAGAATTCATCGAAATGTAAATTCTCGAATTCACATCCATGATCACTTCAGATTCTACAGATTTTATGTCCTATTTCGTTCATTATCCGGTTAGTGAGCTTGACAAAAGATTCATAAGTCTCATCTTTGCTACTCAATAAGACTACCCATATTAATCTCGTGAAGTCATCTACTACTACCAGAGTGAAACTCTTACCACCCAAGCTCATTGGCTAAACTGGGCCAAAAAGATCCAGGTGAAGTAACTCCAACGGTCGCTTAGTTATTATGTAATTTACTGATCTAAATGATTTCTTAACTTGTTTACCAAGTCGACAAGCAAAGTAGAGTTTATCCTTTTCAAAGCTGATAGTGGGTAACCCCACAACTAATTGCTTTTTGGCCAGTTTTCAACCTTCTGTGCCAAAGCCACGAATTATCCTCCTTAGATACAAGACAAACGTTAGTGAGCTAGGGGATAAATCAATCATATAAACATTATAGATCCTAGGAGCAAAGAGTATAGTTGAGTTAGTCTTACAGTCAATTACTAAGTATCTGCTGAGTCGAATATAACCTTTCTACCTTTGTTGCAGAGCTAGGCTACACTGAGCATATTGAACTTCAGACCTTTTATAAGAGAAATCTCTTCGAATTGAGGGAGAGACACCAACAGTGCCATAACCTACAATCTTGCCTTTCTGGTTATCTCCAAAACTGACACTTCAATTTCTTTTATGCTCCAATGAGATGAACCGACCTTCATCTCCGATCGTATGCCTTGAGCATCTACTATCCAAATACCACATTCGAGAGTCATTAGTGGATCTAAGGCTCACCTGCAAAACAATTACATTTTCTTAGGTACCCATGCTTTCGAGCTGGGTCCTCCTTTGTTAGTAGTGCTTAAGTTTGTCCAATCTTCCTTGTCATAATAACCAATTTTATCCTATACATAACTGTGGCATGTCCAGCTTTCCCACAAAAACCACATGCCATTTTTGGTTTGGGCTGGCTCGCTTTCTTCTATTTAGAGGAATTCTTCCTCTTAGAATTACGAGTTTGGTTACTCTGAGTTTGATTATTGGCTAGAGGAGGAACCTCTTTCTTCTTTAAAGCCGTTATCTCAGCAGTCAACTCATCTGATTGCTTAGTGAGCATGCTGATAGAACACTCTTGATACACAGCCTTTTCTTGAAGAAAGTGGATATCAAGCAATAAGGAAGCATTAGTATCTTCCAGATCATCACTTGTCCTCACTATCTCTTTAATGTTTTTCATTGATTTATTAGTCAACTTCATGACATCAAAGAGAGAGTGGGTGAATTCTTCCATAGATAAAGGAATTTCAGAATGTACCTCAACTTGAGGAGCTTTTCCTTTATCATGCTCAACTTCAGAGTTGACAGCGAAATGATCTCTACCGGAGGTAGATGCTAAGCTTTCACCTCTATCTTCGATCGCCATTAAGCAAAGATTGGCTGAATCAGTAACTTCTTCATCTGATGATGAAGATTCTTCTGAGTTGCTCCAAGTGGCAGCAAGTGCCTCATTTTTCTTGGAGAATCTCTTCTTGATCTTGTCCTTCTTCATCTTTGGATAGCTAGACTAGATGTGGCCTTTCTCTCCACACCTGAAGCACTTGATATCTTTGTTGTGCTCCTTCTTCGGTCCTTCCTCAGCTCCTTGCCGGTGCTGAGTTAACTTGATTTTACCGGGAAACTTCTTCTTACTGTTGAACTTCCCATCCTTCTTAATGAAGCATTTGAAAAGCCTAGTCAGAAGGGTCATTTGCTCATCAGAGTTGCAGCTAGTGAACTCATCTGATGAATTTACTTTGAGGACAATGGCTTTGCCTTCCTTGCCCCGATTCCTCTTGGGGCCATCTGAGTATTTCCTTAAAGACATCTCATGAGTTAGCAAGGTGCCTATCAGCTCATCATAGCTGTAGGTTTTAAGATCATGAGCCTCTTCGATAGCACTCTTCTTGGAATCCCACTCTACTGTAAGAGTGCGGAGTATCTTCTTGATGAGCTCTTCCTAGCTGAACTCCTTTCCAAGCCTCTTTAGTTCATTAACAATGTTAATGAACCATGTTTTCATCCCTTGAATTACCTTGCTAGCTCCAATCGAGAACATCTCATAGTCTCTCAACATGAGATTAATCTTAGACTCCTTGACCTTCTCAGTCCCCTCATAGGTAATCTATAGCTTCTTCCAGATTTCCTGTGTTGTTTAACATCCTGAAACCCTGTTGACCTCAATAAGATCTAGCGCATAGTGTAAATAATTAATTGCTGGGCATTCTCCTTGAGAAGCCTCAGATCAGTGTCATCATAATCCTCTAGATCTACTAGGAAGCGTACACCGTTCCTCATGACAGTGGGAACTCTGGGACCAAGCTCAATTAGGAGCCAAGCCTGCAAGCTTTAAGACTGGATGAAATTTTTCATTCTATTTTTCCAGAATGTGTAGTGATTACCATCAAAGAGAGGTGGTCTAGTAACAGACATTCCCTCTTTAAGGAGAACTGTCTGACCAGAACCCGAACTGAAGTTATTATATGCCATTTATGGATCTAACATAAGACAATTAGTCTAGAATATGAGCAACTACTCTGATACAACATGTTGGTTCGTAAACAGGCTAATAATAACAGCAAAGGGGGGTGAATGCGTTATCTTGGTTACTTTTAAACTTTTTCTAATTTGTTCGCGAAGTTCAGTTTTTATATTCGTGCTGAGTATGCATGCTGAGTGCAATATAAAAATGTATAAACTACTCTGCTTCGCTGGCACAGTTTATCTTCAACCCTTAGCTGAGTAAAACTTACTCAGCACAGATTGGATAACAAGCGAATAAGTGAATGAGAGAGAGATGAATGAGCAGATCACTGGTAAAACAAATCGCTTAGAGTTAGAAATATTACACTTGAGATTTTATCCTGGTTCAGTCCCTAGCCTACCTCCAGTCCCCAGATACCATCTCCGAGCTTTAATCCACTAGTGATTCGTTCCTTCAATAGGCAGAGAAGCCTTTACAGCAGGTAAACGTGATTACAGAAAGTACCTTTCTTTCTAACTACCGCTCAACTTAGTTTGGGTACCCTTCGCAAACTGACACTCAGATTTTGAATAATAAAGCGAACTGAATTCAACTTATAGAAACATTTAATCCTTACAATGTTAATCTAAGTTTCTCTCTATTACAAACGAATAAGGCTATTGATGTTTGCTTGATTGCTTGCTGTGGAATTTCTTTGGAGGCAGTAGAAAATTGCGCAGAGTTTTTGCTTTTAAGAAATTCTCGGTGATTCACCAAGTTTGAACGCCTGCTCCAGTCTTCTATTTATACTTTGAAGCTTTGAGAAGTAGTCGTTGCAAACTTTATGAGATCGTTGATCTTCAATTTTTCATCTCTTTGATCTTTCGAATCTTCCCTTTGGAGACAAATTCCAAGACGTTTGAGATAGGAATTTGAATGTTGAGGCGTGATAAAATTCCGTTGATAAATTCTAGTTTGTCTTTAAGCAATCTGGATTTGAGAGAGGCGCGCTATATTGCAACGTGGAGTCTTCCTGTTGGATGACATTACTGACATTAGCAGAACCACTTGGAGACACTTGAGACGTGACACATAACAGACATTTCGCTTACTTGGACTGTAGCTGGGAATCTCTAACAGCCGTACTGACATTTTTGTCATTGTGAGGACCACAGGAATCTTTCTCAATTTCAACGACTTTTAGCCTAAAATATACTAAGAGAATATTTCGTTCCATCACAAATATCTTTAGTAGAACATGTCATTAAGTCTCTACATGTCAAATGAAAATGTGCTTTTAATTAAGTAAAAGCAGGAACTCAGCATGAGCTGAGTGAGGTAATTTCGAAACCATGTAGTACTCAGCATACAGTTAGCTTTTCTTACTCTAAGTCATCACTTAATTAAGCATCTAACAATACTGAGTTATTCACCCTTGAATAAACTCTAGTTAGCCTTATTAATTAAGAGTTTACTTAGTATTCAATTAATTTCACTATCATGGTCAGTTTGCTATTTCCAAAACTGCTCATTACTGTGAAGTACTAGTAACATGGATTCAACAAGATTTGATAAAATTTGTCATGCAATTTTTTCAAAATGTGTAGTGATTACCGTCTAACAATGGTGGTCTAGTAATAGACATCCCCTCTTTCAGGAGCACTGTCTTTCCCGAACCGGAGCTGTAGTTGTTATAAGCCATTTATGGATCTTTAACTCAAAGAAGATTAGTCTAAAAGTTGAGCACTTGCTCTGACACCACTTGTTGGTCCTTAGACATCTTATAAACAACCGTAGAGGGGGGTGATTGCGTTTCTTGGTTACTTTTTAGATTTATAAAAATATTTAAACCAAGTTAAGTTTTTAGATGCGTGTTGAGATATGCTATGCTGAGCGGGTCTAAAAAATTATAAACTACTCAGCACGGATTGGTTTTTCAAGCAAAAACACTTAGATAGAAAGAATGATGGATGAGATGAAAGCGATAAAAACTTAATGCGAAAGTAAGAACTTCAACACTTGATTTATCCTAGTTCGGCCCCGAGCTTACCTCTAGTCCCCAGATACCTTCTCCGAGCTTAAATCCACTAGTGATCTTTCTTTACTTAGGCGGACCAGCCTTTACAGCGGGTAGACAATTTTACAGAAAGTACCTTTCTTTCTAACTACCACTCAACTCAGTTTGGGTACCCTTCCCAAACTGACACTAAGATTTTATAAACTGAATGCGAACTGAATTCAACTTACAAATAGATTGACAATGGTTATTTGTTGATTGCTTAAATTTGGAATTTCTTGAAGCTGGGAGTATTTGTGCAGAGTTTGAGCTCTTAAAGAAATTCAAGGTGATTCACCAAGTTTGAACGCTTGCTTCAGTCTTCTATTTATATTTGAAGCTTTCCGAAGTAGCCGTTGCAAACTTTTCATCCTTGGATTTCTTCAATTTCTCTTCTCTTCATATCTTTTGAATTTTCTCGTTGGAGACAGATTACAGGACATTTAGAGAAAGAAATTTCAAACGTTGAGGTGCGGTAAAATTCCGTTGACAAAATCTCGTTTGTCTTTAAGCAAAATCGATCTGAAAGAGAGGCGCGTGAAATGCATCGTGGAATCTTGAGATTGGTTGACATTGTTGATGCTTGCAGAGTCGCTCGGAGACATTGAGATAGAGAATTCTTTTTACCTTGGACTTTAGTGAGGAATCTCCAACATTCGGTACTGACACCTTTTGTCTTGTGAGGACCACTGGAAATCTTCTTAAAATTCAGTGCTTTTTATCCTGAAAAGCATCTAAAGAATTTTCTATTTCTCACAGAAAACGTTAGCAGCCCAAGTGTCAAATAATATAGCTTTTAATTAACAAAAGCTAACTTAGCACAACTGAGTTGATATCTTTCTAAACTATGTAGTACTCATCATAGACTAAGTTTTTCCTACTCTAAGCCATAACTTAATTAATTACTTAGCAAACTGAGTTGTTTTTACTTAAACAAACTCAAGTCAGCTTCATTAATTAAGAGTATACTTAGTACTCAATTAATTTCACTATCCTAGACAGTTTGTTATTTCCAAACGTTTAAGTATTTTGAAGTACTATTAACTTGGGATCAACATATAACAAACATATATCAGTAAAAAGTTCAGAAAAAATATATAATTGTGGATCTTGTTTTGAATGGAAACAAAAAGATGAACAAAATATTCTAAAGTAACATGTTGAAAAAAATAAAACGATTAATAAATCAAAAATAAATGTAAAAATATAATTAAGAATACTTTGTTCTCTTGAACTACAAATCAATTCAATTCAGTTCAATTCAACAACCACCTTCATTTCAACTCACTTCAATTCTTTTAATTCAACTATGCATAGTTATACATTTACATTGAAATAAGTTCAATTCATTTCAGCTAACTTTAGTTCAGTTGAATTCAATCCACTTTAGTTTAGTTCATGTTTTAAAAGTCGAAAGAACAAGACCTTAGGCCCTGATCTTTTGGATTTCAAATAATTCAATTCAGTCCAGTTCATATCACTTCAAGTTCAATTCAACGATGCAAAATTATATATTCACATTGAAATAATTTTAGTTTAGTTCAGCTTACTTCAGTTCAATTTGGTTCAGTTAGACTTTCAAAAGTTAAAAAGAAATGACTTTATTACTATTTATAAATATTATTATTATTATTATTATTATTATTATTATTATTATTATTATTATTATTATTATTAGTATGAGAATTGATTATAATTATATTTATAATATTATAGTAATTATTAACTAAATTATTTTTTAGTTATTAATACTTTTATTGTCATTGACTATTATAATTAATATTTATTCTTTATTGTATTAGTTAGAATTATTAATATTAATAGAATTAATTGATTTAAACTGAACTGAATTTAATGAATTTTGAATTGAATTGGACTGAAATGAATTGAATAAAATATAAAATAAAAAGAACATGGTTTTAGGCTAGTGCTGAACTTACGATATATATAATTTTTTTATGACTAAATTTAAAATAAATGACAATTTTGCACAAATATATTTAAATAATACATAGAATTACATTCTTTACCTTGAATTCTTCAATATATATTGTCATAGTAAATTTGATAATTCAAAATTCAAAATTTTAAAATGTAAAAGTCTAAATTTTTCTTAATATAACATATAATAGTTTAATATTAATCGGGCCGGGTTCATGTATTTGTACAAGTGAACTAAACCTAAACCATCAAACTTTAGATTTTAACTGACACACACCGTATAAGTATATGTCCAAGCCTGGTCAAACAAGTAGATAGTAGATTTCAAGCCAGTTTGTAATTGCTTTCGAAGATTGTTTATCAGAAAAGTTTCATTTTCAAGCTTTCTCATGTTGTTGTCTTGGAAGATATGAAAATCAATAGAAAACGAATCCTAATTAGTAAGTATTAAAGTTAAAAACTTTTATCCAATGGTAAAATATATTTCATTAAAAATTTGTAAGCCAAATTATTTTTGTAACATATAAGCCTTCCATGCCCATAACAGTAAAATAGAAATTTTTGCCCATTTGAAAGCGCGGAAACAAACCACCTCCTACAACTATCCATTTTTGGTGGACGGATTTCTTTTAGGCCCTGTTTGGAAACCCCACTTTCAGTGGAATTCAATTGATTCTCATTCTTTTTGGTTGAATTCCATGTTTAGAACACATGGATTGAAAAGAAATGAAATAATTTAAAATCTTGGCCTAATGTATTACAAATCATCAAAAAATCTGCAAGATTTCTCAAGAATTCATTTGGTCTAGGTTTCTTAATAGTGTTTTTACTATAATATCCTTGTTCTTTTATCTCAAGAAACCCTTTCCTGATTTCACGATTTCCATTTCTCTCCTTCATCTCGTGATATCTCAACATCACTTGAACTCTTCCGTCGATCATAGTCACTTGAACTATGCCGCCAACCACCGTCTGATCTCTACTTTCCCGATTCAGGTTATTATCATTTATCCTTCATCTCATTACAAGCTCGACTAGTTTTTAGGGTTTCTAACTTTCTTCTAGGTTAGTTGCTTCGCTTCCTTCTCTCTCAATTTGTTCGATTTAGTGTATGGTTCCTATTTTAAAAATTCTACCTATTTGATTTACCGTTTTGAGATGATTGTTAAGGATATTGTTTCTCTTGGAATTTCAGTCCCTTTGTATGCAATTTTTGAATGTTATGGTTGACTAGTTGAGAATTGAGAATGAGAATAGCCGGTCTAATGAAAGACTGGTTGAGTTCGTTCATCCTTTTTTCATTCATGACATTAGCTAAACCCAGTATGGTCAAGGAGCAAGAAGAACAATCTGCCATGCTAGTTTAATCTGATACTTGAAAAATTAGTTATCAATATCATGTAATGCTACTTGGTCCTTTTCCTCTATTTCTAAAAACAATTTCTCCACATTGATGAAAATGTTTGCAAACCAGCCAGTTTATCTTTTATACATATTACCATTAAAATAAGTAATAGCACATTTTGTTACACAGTTGAACTATTGCTTTTTTCCTATCCGTCTATTTGAACTACCAAGAAACTAACTAGAAATGAATTATGTTCAATGTATTCAGTTTATTAGTTATTTTGTGTTGTTATTAGTTACAGACTTTATTAACTGAATTGGAATTTGGAATTCTGAAGCAATATTATGGAGTTGCATAGTTTGACTGTCTAAGAATAGTTTATGCAAGTTAGGTGCAATACAATCTGTTGTGATATAATATGTTTTTATCTTTTCATCCATCTTTCTCTTTACTCCATACTTTTAATATTCTATTGATTCTCTATTTCTACTTGTTATTCTGAATTTCAATTTGTTTCAAGTGTTGTGACTTCTTATAATGATAACTTCCGCTCCAGTTTCTACATATGAAAATTGTGATTTTGAAAAAGAGGATGAGTATCTTGATGATAGTTATTAGGTTTAAGACTTTAGTGAGACATATCTTGGTGCATGGATTCCAAGTGATTTGATTCCAAGGGTAGAATTTCTCAGGGAGTTCAGTGCAAAAGATGAAAATGGTACAGGGATTGATTGTGTTGCCAAAACTCCCAACTATCTTGAGTTACAGTGTAGAGCATACAAAAGATTATGTTGAGTTTCTTAGATCATTTGCAGGCCTAACCGACTCTCAAATATTCAAGATTTTTCAGGTTTCCCCAAATGTGTTTAGTTCCAGCAAAGAGAGGAAGTTGGATCCTCGAATCAAATTTCTTAAACAATGTGGACTTAGTTCTGATGAGATTTTCAAGTTTTTGACTAAAGCGCCTTTATTTCTCGCTCTTTCCTTCAAAGACAGCATTGAACATATTGGTTGTGATTCTTGTAAAGATTGGGTACAGGAACGGAACGAAAGAAATGGCTATGGCACTCGGCGCTGTAACAAGAACAAGCTGCGAGAATTTGCAGAAAGTGATTGGGTTGTTCTTTAGCTATGGATTTTCTTGTGAAGACATTGTTGCAATGAGCAAGAAACGTCCTCAGGTTCTTCAGTACAATTATAGTTCGCTGCAGGAATAAATGGATTACTTGATTGATGAAATGGGCCGAGATATCAGAGAGTTGTAGCTTTTCCTGCATTTCTTGGGTACAAGTTAGATGATAGGATCAAGTCAAAAAGAAGGTTATAGGGAAGAGCATGTCACTCAACAAGCTTCTCAGTGTTTCTTCTGATCGATTCTCAGCACGCAAGACATAAAAAGGAACTTGTTGATTCACAGATAAACTAATTCTGTAGCTTAATTGTTCATGATCGAGAAACCAGATTTTATATCCAGTTAGATGATTCTAATGCATTGTACAGAAATGCATTCAATTGCCGCTAATTGTTCATGTACAAGCCAAGTTGAATTCACCAAGAAATTTTTAGCAGACTTACTTTTTTTTTCTTAATTTTGACTTTCATTTTAAAGTTGAGTTGCAGTTGAAGAACATGTGCTTTAAATGTATCAGTTGTTCCGTGGAATGGATAAAACATCACAGTAACATTTAAGTCTTGCGTAAAATGTAGAGAATAATGAGAGTTTTGTATTCGAATGTGACAAGTTTCAGGTGTAACTGAACTAAAAAAACAGAAGTCTCAAGTTCAAGATTTGTTAATAAAGAAACAGTTGCAAGACAAAAAAGTGGCATTCGATAATGGCCAAATTTGAACCTAGACCATTAATAAGAAGAATCACTTAAAACCAGCTTGATGGAAGTAAATGAAAACTGCATGGAGATAGAAAACAGGCAACCAAAACAAGAAGGTTACACTAATATAACATCTCAATTAGTTTCAGTTCCTATAAAATGCCCCCTGCCTCGTATATACATCACAGGCCATAAGCATTGCATTCCTACCCTAATTCGAAAAAGTTCAACTATTCTGCCAAGGACGGCTCTTTAGCAGGCTCAACTTCAATCACTAAGGGCTCCAATTTTTCTGCCTCGCCATTCCCTTTGGGTATGATAATGCCATATCCTCCAGCTTTTCTCTTGTACAGAATATTTATCTCACCTGAAACAGATTCGTCATTGTTTAACAAGACAGACAACAGGCTGCAAGAAATTTAAATGAGTGGCTTAATCGCATACCAGTTTCTTCATTTCGGAAACCGTAAAAATCATGATCGACATTCTCCAGCTGCTTGATTGCCTCAGCAGTTGTCAAAGGTGGCATTTCAAAATGTTTTGTGCGAACTACCTGTAAAATGCTTTATATACTGAGTTCAAACCCAAACAAGATGTATTATCCAGAAACACACGATTATTGAACGCAAATAAAAACCAAAATCTATGCAAATGAGATTTAACATATGCAAATGAGATTTAACATATGCAAATGAGACTTAACATATAAGCCTCATGCCACCCTCAACTTTCAAAAGTTCCAATAAACCCCTTGAACTTGGCAAAAGTGAACTATTTATGGTTAGTTTGACTTTTCAAAGATGCCATTTAGCCTCTCTCCAACTAGAAGTTGACACATGACATTGAGGTAAATTGGTGCATTTTCACCAAGTTCAGGGGCAAGGTAGAACTTTCAAAAGTTCAGACAAGGGGCTAAAGTTGAGAAGTTTATGGGGCCTTGATGCATTTTTCCTATAAATAAACCAAAACAAAATTAAGGATAGGCGAATTGATGAAGGGCTTAATGTATGTCACAAAACATTAAGCCTAGTATTTTTATAACAGCAAATTCAAGCCTCTAAAATTCTGTGTAAAACAAAAAGATCAAGAGCTCCACACAAATAAAAACAACTGAGTTCCTTTACCTTAAGATACTTGGTTCTAAATAGTAAATGAAAGCTAATTTGACGCAATGAAGTGAAGCACGGAAAAACATATAGATGCATCAGATGCCACAAACTAGATGCTTGGTTCCAATAGTAAATGAAAACAAATTTGATGCAATGAAGCAAAGCACAAAAGAATACGCAAGTGTATGAGATGCCAAAAACTCATTTAAGTATTTTGATGGGAGAACAGAGAAGTAATTCCACAACGAAGAAGGGGTAAAAAGGGCAACCTCATCAATATAGTCCACATCCTCCTTATCATCATATTGAGCAACTTCATCTGCAACATCATCATCCATGAGAGGCGGAATGACTGGCTCCCTCACCTTCAATCTATTAAAGCCTTTCATGTGGCGGCCATGATCAGATTCCTTCTCCTTAATCTTCCTCAGCTTTCTCTGTAAGATTGATGAAACCAAATCAATGCTTGCATATATTCCTTCTGCATCTTCCTCTGCCCTTAAAACTCCATGCTTCTTTGTAAAAGCCGTAACCTACAAATCAAAACAATATAATACTTAAATTTAATCAACCATTTATGATAATAACTCTAAATGCAAATCAAAATCATTTGAATTCATAGCCACCTCACATCTGCGGATTCTCGGCCCTTTCCCAAATTCCCCACCTCTAGCGGATAATCTAACATCCACTTCTCGCACAAGATGGCTATGCTTTTTAACTGCATTTCCCACCTTATCTTCCACATGCTTCTTTACCGCATCTGTCAACTGTAAAATGAAAAAAAAGGGAAGTAACACATGTTGAGCACCATGAGTTTATAAAGATTTTATAATGGGCAATGTCATCAATTCTATAAAATGGGTAAATGGTCCAAGTATATCCCCAAAAATTGACTCTTTTTTCTTGTTTTGGCTACAATATTTGCTAACTAGAACACTTGGAATTAACTAAATCAATCTAATTCATAGTTACTATGCATTACTGTGTTATCATATGTCTACACCTACAGCCCATACCATAATAAAAATATAAAGTTTGCGCCTAATACTATTGAATATGAACAAAATGATTATGTATCTAATAATGTGTTTTGCAAAGAAAACAAAGTCTATTGCTAGCATAGCATTCATGAATTGAGAAACATAAAAACCCTAATTTCAAATCCTGAGAGACAGAAAACAGATTGAACAATAAATATCGGAAATCAATTGAGTTCAGACCTCTAAGTTTTTGCCCTGCATTATCAATTTCACAGAGGAGAGTGGACCGTCCCATGACATACGAACCGGACTCCTCCTGCGTTGCATGATCTTCACATCGATACTCAATTTCAATGGATTGAAGAAACTTAACTTTGCGGAGCTAGGATTACAAATCGACGAAGAAGAAGCAACAGTTGCCGTTGGCGAATAAGTAACATGAGATTGATGAAAGCTTGTATGCAAGGAGCCTATGAGAGTGGCCATTTCTACTCGTTATAGTCTTTCTAGATGAGGCTTGGATTGAGAGAAAATAGATGGGAAAATGGAGGCTGAAGAGGGGTTTTTTTTGAATGGTGATCCCAGAGGGATAAGGATACGTCGGCGGTGGACTATGCCAAAATCGACGTGTCTGGATAGAACTGGATAATTCCATGGCGGGGGCCACCTCCTTTATTATTTGAATTCAGGACATTGATATTCTTACACGCCCGCCCAATTAGAGTACGACACAATTAATAGAATACTGCCTTTTTAAATGGTAAATTCTCAAAAAAGTAACGCACATTTATGAAAGGGGTAAGAAATTTTTTTCTCTGGTTTTTTGAAAATTGATAAAAGATTCAGAATAATGATAGATTATACAAAATATTTATCAATTGAATATTTAAATTTAATTTTATTATTTAAGAATTATACATTAAATCCGAATAAGTTTCAGAATCTTTTGCTTTTTCATGAATTTTTGAAGTTTAATATCATGTTTTTATTAAAAAAAATATTTGCACTATTAAAAAAATATCAAATTTATTATTAATGTGTATTGCATTTTTATTACCCAACCCGTAAAATTTTAGTAAACAATTGAAAGAAATACCCTTTATCATGACACAATTAAATATTGAAAATTCTTCATTTGCAAACTTTTATAAAGCACACACCCCTTTTACAAAAAAAATCTTTTTCAAATCTCATTTTGCAAATGATCGAAACCGTATGATACTTTTCTAAATTTGTCCTTTTTAAATGTGGAGACATGATAATGCATGTAACCAATCTTGTAATTAACGTATGGTGTTGAACCCAAGTTAATAGTAATCCACAGTACCTAGGTTTTGGAAATAATAAATTACTTAAGATAGTGAAATTAATTACTAAGTAGACTCTTAATTAAGTAAATTTAAGTTGAGTTTGTTTTGAGGAAAATAACTCAATTTTACATTCACTTAATTAAGTTATGGCTTAGAGTAGGAATAGCTGAGTAGCTTATACTACATAGTTTATGTGATATAACTCAACATAAGGTGAGTAAGTCTTTACTTAGTTTCTTAGCGAAAACTGAGTAACTTTGTGCGACGCTGACTTATTATTACACATGTGCACTAACCCGTTTCTATGATAACAAAATATTCACTTGTGATGCTTTTCAGGTAAAAGGCACTGAAAATAAATGAATATTTATGTTGTCTTCACTGCCAAAAGATGTCAGTACGGCTCACTAGAGTCCAATTCAAAAAGGTATCTTCTGACATCCGTCGTTTTCTAGTGTCGCCGCGCCATATGCAACGTCAACAAAAGCATCCAACTGCAAATCACCACGTTGCATCTTGTGTGCCTCTCTCAACTGAATTGCTTAAAGATATAAGATTCATTAATGAGATAAAGATTAACGGATCATTCTCACACCTCAACATTTGAAATTGATGTCTCTAAACGTCCCCAAATCTATTTCAAACGAGGAGATTTAAAAGTCATGAAGAGAATAGATTTTGAAGAACAAGTCAAGAAGAGAAGTTTATAATAACTATTTCGAAACTTTTACAACTACAAATAGAGCCTAAAGCCGACGTCTACAACTTAGTGAATCACCTTGAATTTCTTAGAGATGAAACTCTGCTAAAACAAACACAATATTCAAAATTCCAACTCAAGCAATCCTAAAGCAAATAACAAATTCAAATTTGTTTGTAGAGAGAAGCTAGATGGTTTTAGAAATTAGCTAAGCTAAATCATTTGTAAAGGATTCAACATTC
Source organism: Euphorbia schlechtendalii (assembly GCA_949673415.1). Lineage (NCBI taxonomy): Eukaryota > Viridiplantae > Streptophyta > Magnoliopsida > Malpighiales > Euphorbiaceae > Euphorbia > Euphorbia schlechtendalii. Next base: position 8,296 of record CATIWQ010170473.1, on the reverse strand, counting down.
TATAAGTTGAAATCCTCTATTTGTTAATTCTTTAACCAATTATCTATGTAAGTTTGGGAAGGGTACCCAAACTGAGTTGAGAGGTAGTTAGAAAGAAATGTACTTTCTGTAATTTATTCTACCCGTTGTCAAAGGTTGCCCCGCCTAATTAAAACAAAGATACACTAGTAGATTTAAGCTTGGAGATGGTATCTGGGGACTAGAGGTAGGCTAGGGACCGAACCAGAATAAATCAGGTGTTTCCTTTAACTATTCATATCTTTTATCTTTGATAGTGTTTGCACTCATACATCATCTCTCTTTTTATTTGAACTTCTTTAAAACCATCCTGAGCTGAGTAAGTTTTACTTAGCATAGTTTGCAGATAAACTAAGTCAACACGAGCTGAGTAGTTTATTTTTTTTAGTCTCAAAAGTTTCACTCAGCACAATATACTCAACACGCATTAAAATAACTTGGCAATAAATTTTTAAAATAAAAAAGAACAAGCTAATCTGCATTCGCCCCCCTCCACACGAGTATTTAAGCTAATGCGGAAGAACAAGTGGTATTAGAGTAGTTGCTCAACTTAAGAACTAACACTCTTGAGTACAAAGATACGATGACTTATAATAATTCCTCTTTCACTTCCGGTCATGGAGAGACGATACTCCTTAAAGAAGAAATGTCTATTACCAGGCCTCCATTCTTTGATGGCCAACAACATACATTTTAGAAAAATAGAATGAAAAATTTTATTCAATCACAAAGCATGAAGGCATAGATAGCAATTGAGTTAGGACCCCAAATTCCTACCATATTTACGAATGGGGAACGTGTTCCTGTTAACCTAAAGGATTATGATGATGCTGACCTAAGGCTCCTCAACAATAATCAATTACTTATATTGTGCATTAGACTTATATGAGTTTAACAGGGTTTCAAGACACGAGGCATCACAAAAAAATTGGAGGTAGTTGGAAGTCTCCTACTAGTGGATTGACAAAGTGAAAGAGTCCAAGATCAACTTGATGATTTGGAAGTACGAGCTATTCCAGATGGGCACCAATTAAGGTATTCAATCCATGAATGCCAGGTTCATTTATATCATTAATGAACTCAAAAGACTGGGCAAGGACTTCACCAAAGAAGAGATTTTGAAGAAGATCCTTAGAGTTCTCACAAAGGAGTGGGAAGCAAAGAAGAGCGTGATCGAGAAGGCTCATGATTTGAAAACTTATAGCTATGATGAGCTAATAAACACCTTATTAACTTAAGAAATGTCCTTGAGAAAATATGATGATGACTCCAAGAAAAGCAAAGGTAAGGAAAAGGAGGGTAGAGCTATTATCCTCAAGGCTAACTCATTTAACGAAAGTACAAAAGTTAGTTCGGATGAGCAAATGGTGCTACTAAGAAGAAGATTCAAGCGATTCATGAAAAAATATGGGAAATTCAACAAGAGAAGTATCCTAGAAAGAAGAAGCCAACTTAGCACAAAAGAGAAGTTGAGGAAGGATAAAAGAAAGCATACATCAAAGACATCAAGTACTTTGGCTGTGGAGAGAAGGGTCACATCCAATAGTCTTGTCCTAAATCTAAAAAGCACAGAATCAAGAAGAAGTTTGGGTGGAAAAATGAGGCACTTGCTACTACATGGAGCGACTCTTAAGAATCTTCATCATCTTATAAAGATACAAATGATCTCACCAACCTCTACTTGATGGTGATTGATGGAGATAGGGGTGAGAGCTCAGCAACAGCCTCAAATGGCAACCATTCTGCTATCGAATTAAATGATGAGAGAAATAACGAGAAAACACTTAAGCTGAGGTACATCCTTAAATCCCTTTGTTAATAGAATAGTTCACCTAGGTACTCTTTGATGTTATGAAATTGACCAATATGTCAGGAAAGAACATCAAGGAGCTAGTGAGGATCTGGAAGACACTATTGCTTCCTTATCCCTTGATATCTGCTTTCTTCAAGAAAAAGTTGAGTATCATGAGGGTTATGTTATAACATCAAGCTCGCTAAGCAATTAAATGATTTGACTATTGAGTTAACAACTTTGAAGAAAGAATGGGTTCCTCCTCCAGCTAAGAGTTCAGCTTTGAGTAACCTAACTTGCAACTCTAAAAAGGAGAAGAAATCTTCTCCAAAGAGGAAAGCAAACTGGCCTAAACCAAAAGTGGCATGTGATTTTTACGGGAAGACTGAACATGTGACTGTGCTATGTAGGCCTAAAAATGGTTATTATAACGAGTATGACTAGAGTAATTTAAGCATTGCTAACAAAGGAGGACCAACTCAAATGCATGGGTACCTAAGAGAAATGTAACTATTTTGTAGGTGAGCCTGAGATCTGTTAATTACACTAGAATGTGGTATTTAGATAACGGGTGCTCGAGGCATATGTCTGGGGATGAAACTTAGTTCATCTCATTGGAGCGTAAAAGAAATGGGAGTGTTAGCTTTGGATATAACTAAAAAGGTAAGATTTTTGGAAGTGGAACAATGGTTGTTTCTCCTTCAATTGAAAAGGCATCTTTGGTAAAAGGACTTAAGTTCAATTTGCTTAGTGTAGCTCAGCTCTATGACAAAGGCAGAAAAGTTACATTTGATTCAACATGTTGCTCAGTTATTGATTGTAAGAGTGATTCTACTATATTCTTTGCTCCTATAATTAACAATGTGTATATGATTGATTTATCCCCTAGCTCTACTAACATTTGTATATCTAAAGAGGATAGTTTATGGCTTTCGCTTATAAATATGGACATTCTGTCCAAATTGGCTAAAAAGCAATTAGTTATCGGTTTAACCAATATCAACTTCGAAAAAGATAGGCTTTGCTCAACTTGGCAGGCAGGCTAGAAAGTCATTTAGATCAATTAACAACTTAGTAACTAAGAGACCATTGGAACTCCTATACCTAGACCTTTTTGGCCATATTCAATCTATGAGCATCAGCGATAAGAGATTTTCCTTTGTGGTTGTGGATGACTTCGAGAGATTTACATGGGTAGTCTTGCTGAGTAGCAAAGATGAAACCTTTGAGCCTTTTGTCAAATTTGGTAACTGGATAATGAATGAAATACGAACCAAAATCTATAGAATCTGATTTGATCATGAACCTGAATTCGAGAACTTCCATTTTGAAGAATTCTGTTCAGCGCATGGTATTGACCACAACTTTTGGCTCCTTATACACCTCAATAAAATGGGGTTGTAGAAAGAAAGAATAGAATAATCTACCAAAGTAATTTTAGGGAGAAGCTTTTAACACAATGTGTTATATCCTTAATCGGGTTTTAATTCACCCCAAATTGGAGAAAACACCCTATGAGCTTTGGCAATGGTGCAAGCCTAAGATTGCTCATCTCAAATCATTTATCTGTAGGTGTTTCATTTTGAATACCAAGGAGTAGCTAGGTAAGTTTGATCCAAAGGTTCATGAAGGTACCTTATAGAACCCAAGTTAATAGTACCTCATAGTACTTAAAAGTTTTGGTGATAGCAATCAATATGGGATAGTAAAAGTTAATTAAACACTGAGAATACTTTTTCTTAGTGTAGGAAAAGCTAAATCTGTACTGAGTACTATATAGTTTAAGTTATCATCACTCAACTCATTCTGAGTTACAATATTACTTATCCAAAAGTAATAGTTTTTGCGATGTTGATTATTACCATGATACGTATGCTACTAACACTGTCTGTGAAGGAATAGAATATTCCACTATTATTTTTCAAGAAAAAAAGATGCTGAAATTAATAGAGATTCCTGTGGTCCTCACAACATTAAACATGATTATACAAAGTATCAGAAATTCCTCATTAGAATCAGAGAATAAGGAATAATCCCCTGAATTACGTAGCGTATCAAAGATCTCCGCGCACATCTCGCAATGTTATCAAAGTCATCCAACGGAAATAAACCACGTTGCCTGAAGCGCAAATCTCTCAAAAATCCAGATTGCTTAAAGAAAAACGAGAATTTGGAAATGGAAACAAATCGCACCACAAAGTTCAAATTCTATTTCTAAATGTCCTGAAATCTATCTCCAACAAGAAGATTCGAAGGATTAATTGAAATGAGAAATTGAAGATCTGCGATATCCTCAAAGTTTGTAACTGCTACTTCTTAGAGATCTACAATATAAATAGAAGAATGAAGCAGAAGTTCAAATTTGGTGAATCACCTTGAATTTCCTAAGAGTAAAACCTAGCAAAAATCTTCTCTGCTTTCAAGAAATTCACTAGCAAGCAATAAGTAAACAATCAATAAATCTATCAGTTTGTAATAGAGAGAATCACTCATAGGATTAACCTTGTATGGATTCAACGTATTATAAGTTGAATTCAGTTTGCTATATTCTATTTATCGTAAGTGTCAATTTGGGAAGGGTACCCAAACTAAGTTTGAGATGTAGTTAGAAAGGAGGAACTTTTTGTAATAGAGTCTACCCACTATAAAGGCTTCTCATCCTACTGAAGGAACGAACCACCAGTGGATTAAAGCTCGGAGATGGTATTCGGGGACTGGAGGTAGGCTAGGGGCCGAACCAGGATAAAATCTCAAGTGTAATTGTTCTAACTCTAAGCGATTAGCTTCATCAGCTTCTTGCTCAGTCATCTCTCTCATATCTTTTATTTACTTGTTATCCAACTCGTACTGAGTAATCCTTACTCAGTTAAAGGTTGAAGATAAACTATGCCAGCTGAGCTGAGTAGTTTATACCTTTTTATATTGCACTCAACACGCATACTCAGCACATATATAAAAACCATATTTAATTGAAAAAGGTCTAAAAAGTAACCCAGTTAACGCATTCACCCCCCCTTTGCTGTTGTTATTTGCCAGTTTACAGACCAACAATCAAAGCAGTTGCTCAACTTTAAGACTAATAATCTTGAGTCAGATCCTTAAATGGCATATATAATTTCAGCTTCGGGTTCTGGTCAGACAGTTCTTCTAAAGGAGGGAATGTCTATTACCAGACCTCCTCTATTCAATGGTAATCATTATATATTCTGGAAGAATCATATGAAGAACTTCATTCAGTCTCAAAGTATGTAGGCCTGTCTCTCAATTGAGCTTGGCCCCAAAGTTCCTACTGAGTTCAAGAACATTGTGCGTGTACTTGTAGATCTAGAGGACTATAATGACATTGATTTGATGCTTCTCAAAGAGAATGCCGTAGCTATTAATTTCTTACACTGTGCGCTTGATCTTATAGAATTTAACAGGGTATCAGGATGTGAAACAGCATAGGAAATCAGGAAGAAGCTAGAGATTACCTACGAGGGGACAGACAAGGTTAAGGAGTCGAAGATAAATCTCATACTGAGAGAGTATGAGATGTTCTCGATGGCTGCCAATGAAGGTATTCAGAGTATGAATACCCAATTCATTAATATTATCAATGAACTAAAATGACTTGGAAAGTAGTTCAGCGAGGAAGAGCTGGTCAAGAAAATTCTCCGCATTCTCACAATAGAGTGGGATTCCAAGAAGAGCGCAATCGAGGAAGCTCATGACCTTAAGACCTATAGCTATGATGAGCTGATAGGCATCTTGTTGACTCATAAGATATCATTGAGAAAGTACTCAGATGACTCTAAGAGAAATCGAGGCGAGGAAAGTAAAGCCATTGTTCTCAAAGCAGACTCATCTGACGAGTCCACCAGCTGCGACTCTGATGAAGAAATGGCTCTTCTTACAAGGCTCTTCAAACGCTTTATAAAGAAGGATGGGAAGTTCAACAACATGAAGAAGTTTCCCAACAAAATCAAGTCAACTCAGTAGCGATGTGGAGCTGAGGAAGGACTAAGGAAAGAGCATAATAAGGACATTAAGTGCTTCGGGTGTGGAGAGAAAGGTCACATCCAGTCAAGCTATCCAAAGGTAATGAAGGATAGATTCAAGAAGAGATTCTCCAAGAAGAATGAAGCTCTTGCTGCTACTTGGAGTGATTTAGAAGAATCTTCATCTTTTGATGAAAAAGCCATTGATTTAGCCAATCTTTGCTTGATGGCTATCGAAAGTCAAGGCAAAGGCTCAGCATCTACCTCTATTAGAAATTTTTTCGCTGTCAACTCTGAAGTTGAGCATGATAAAGGAAAAGCCCATCAAACTAAGGTACATTCTGAAATCCCTTTGTCAATAGAAAAATTCACCCAGGGCCTCTTTGATGTTACGAAATCGACTAATAAATAGATGAAAAACATCAAAGAGATAGTGAGGAGAAGTGATGATCTGGAAGATGCTAATGCTTCCTTATCTCTTGATATCCGCTTTCTTCAAGAAATGGCTGAATATCAAGAGTGTGCTATCAGCAAGCTCACTAAGAAATTAGATGAGTTGACTGCTGAGATATCTGTATTGAAGAAGAAAGAGGTTCCTCCTCCGGCCAATAATCAAATTCTGAATAACCAAACTCGCAATTCAAAGACGAAAAATTCCTCTAAATAGAAGAAAGCGAGCCAGCCCAAGACAAAAATGTTGTGCGGTTTTTATGGGAAAGCTGGACATGTCATAGTAACGTGTAGACATAAAAATGGTTATTATGACAAATATGATTGGAGAAACATAAGCACTGCTAACAAAGGAGGACCCAGCTCAAAACCATGGATACCTAAGAAAACTTAACTGTTTTGCAGGTGAGCCTTAGATCTGCTGATGACTCTCAAATGTGGTATTTGTATAGCGGATGCTCAAGGCATATTGATAAGTTTATAATTATACTTATTTTCATATTAATTTTATACACTAAACACTATAGTTTAAGTCATTTTTATACTTCATAAAAAAGATTTCACGTGGTAAGTAGTTATTTTTTATGCAAATGCAGATACTAGGTAAATCTTGGGAGTAAAATGATCTAAAGTGGAATTCTATGAAAAATGATTGAAAAATGTGCCAAAAGGTGCGTGGAACTTAAAGATTTGGCTTAGGATCGAAGCTGTCAAAGATCGATGAAGTTACAAGGAGAATTCTGAAGAAAAATGCAATTCACGATCGCGACAATCATTTGCGGTCGCAACTTGTTCTTCTTCAAAACAGAAATTTGCCAATCAAAGATTCACGGTCACAACTTGTATATCGCAATCTTGACTTGGACTATTTTCTAGTTTAATCTTCTTAACTACCAACCGCCAAATAAGGAAGATCAACCGCCATCAACTACCAACGAATATACACCTATCAGAAATCAACCAATCATGAAAAGGTGCCTATCCATTGTGGATTAGATTGAAGCTTCTTAACCAATCACAATGAAGTAATGCAATCTTTCGCCAATGGACACAACTCTTCTTTGGATAGACACAACCCTTCAAACTCTATAAATAGGGCTCCAAACCTTACAATTTCGTGCAATGAAGGGAGTGCAGCATTAGAGTGCAATTATAGGGTTATGTATATGTGTGTAGATAGAGAATTCACTTTGTTCATAAGTGTTAGTGAGAAAATGTCTAAGTGATTCGAATCCTTGTTTCGATCATTAGATTTCTCTATATTCTCAAGCGATTGTTGTATAAGTGTACTTGCAAATCACTTATCAATAAAAGTTTTCATTCTTCAATATTTGTTTGTTCGATATTCACAAAGAATAGCATCCTAGCGGAGGTTCTGTACGGGTCGAGACCAAATTCAAAGTAGACGCAGGAATTGTGGGAATTGATGACTCCCATTAAAGAGTGGATACGGTTTGATCAACTTTAGCTTTCACTTGCATACCTTACAACTTTGCTTTGCTTTGCTTTCTACTTATACTTTCTATTTCGAAGTTTATGATATGTCTATGTGTCACAATGCATATTTCGTGTTAAGTCTTTTATATTAATCAAGTTATATGCGTTGGAGTTAATTTGAAGAGTAGTTTCGGGGTTAACAATATCGTGTATAATCACTGGATCTGTGATATAACGCTGTTTAGTGAGCTAACATTTTTAGAATGGTAACTTGCTAAATATGGCTATGTGAGAGAGACCCGTACTAAGCATAGTATTGATGTTGTCCAGGTTTATATAATTGTCTTAATTCGTTTGTGCTAGGTTTAGAAAAGTTATTTCATGTGTTGCTCTATGGCGAATAATTGAACATTTAGGTGTTTGGAACCAAGTCTGTTAGATTAGTCTAGTAAATCGTAACATCTTTGTTGAACCTGCATGTTTTCTCTGCTATACTTATTTCGTAGGGAAAATCTATATATTTAGAATCTCTAGTCTTCCATACATATATCTATCCATTCTTCATTCTAATCCTCCCAACTAAAATCCAAAAATATTTTATTTTCTTTATTCTGTCTTC
>CATIWQ010170439.1:0-24963 GCA_949673415.1 Euphorbia schlechtendalii | reverse complement strand
TTGATTTGGTTTCTCAAACAAATTCTTTTGTTTGGAAATTTCATTTTATATGAAAGAATTGAATTGATTGTTAACTAATAAATTTAACATTTTTTCAAAATAATTTATATAAGTATATTAACTTCTTCAACTAAAAGTATATGAGAAGTTAAAATGGTGAAAATAATATTCAAATGTATAATTTAAATGAATTCTTTTGAAATCTTACAACTTTTTTGCAAGATTTCAAATCAATGCATTCACAAGAATTCAAGTCTTGCATGATTTGAATTCTATCAATATTTGTTTGGTTCCAAACAAAGGAATTTGATAAAGTGAATTCAAATGAATTGAATTCTTTCAAAATACACATTTCCAAACACACCCATAATATTTTTAATATTTTCTTTTGGGTAAACGAAACCGCATTGATAACTAATAAATGTCAAAAAGATACTGCTACAAATTTATTCCCAAGACTTCGTTATGCACACAAGAGAGAAGAAGACTTTGAGAGTTTGCTAAAACTTTAACTCATCCCATATCCCATGCATTTGTTAGTGAACAGTATATAAGAGTACAGTTGAAGAGTTGCAGTGGGTATGATATATAACACTATAGAAAAGGATTATCTAATATCCAGGTCAAACATTACTTATTCAATCCTTATCTTTCATTAGAGTATTGTTTAACCTTCAACATCAGATAGCATTATTTATAGGAATCTCATTGTGGAATTGGGTCATGATTGGGCTTCTTGGAATGAGCTGGGCATGGGCAAAGTATATGTACTTAGTACTTACCGATTATTATTAGGGATGAAAACGGGTCTTAATGGAGAAGGAACTGCATTCCATATCTCCATACTCATTAAGATTTCGGGGAAAAAATATTCTCTATATTCATATCCATTAAAGATTGGAGGATAATTTTTCCTCCATTTCCTTATCGGGGATTCTCCATCGGGTATCAGGCATTTTCCATTTCCTTGTTAAAATAAATAATATGTAAATATTTTCAAAGTTTCATACAATAAAAATTTCGAATCATTACTTAAAAATATTATTTGATCAAATTGTTTCAATGTTTTACGCTAAATAAATTTGAAGTCTTGATATATAATTTAAAAAATCTATCACATTACATAATAAATTCTAGGAAAATAAACATCTAACTTCATATGCAATGTTCAACAGTCAAAATAGGTGTATAGATAAAAACATCAAAATTAAAAATATTTGGTTCGATTCCATGTTGTTCTTCCATTTATGTATATAACTTTAGGGTTGCAAGGTTTGTAAATTAAAAAAAAAAGACTTGGAATAAGTCCATATGTCATATAATATAAACTATAATTTTTATAAAATATAGAAAATATTTGGAGGTTTCGAAAATAATTAGAGAATTATGTGAGGATTTTCCAATGGAGGTATATCGGTGTCGGGTTCGGGGATTTATCGGATTGGGAAGTGCATTCTCCATCTCCATATCTATTAAGGTTTTCGGGTACGAAAAATTCTCTACTCTCTTACCGTGAGTAATTTTTATCGGGGATTCTCCATTCTTATCATAGCGGATCTTCATCGGATTCGGAAATTTGGAACCCCGTTTTCATCCATCATAGTAGAATGTTCAAAGTGGAAGTCTTGTTTTGGAGTTCGATAATATTTTTATTCTTGTTGGTAATAAATCCATCGTTGTCATTTTGTGAAGCTGCAAGCTAAAAAAAGGAAAGAATATGTTTGGAAATAGAAAGTGTTATATTCATTAAATAATACTCTCTCCGTCTATAAATATTGTCGTTTTAGAATGATTTCGTTATCTCTTTTTTATTGTTATTTTGTATTTCCGAGATATTTTTTTTCCAAGTTTTCCATGCCTACCCCTATTAATTTGTTCAACTTTCAAGATAATTATATTCTAATCTCCAATAACAAGAGAAGACTATAGGTCAAATTATTTTTATTCATATTAATAAAATCTTGAAAATTAGATAAAATATTTATGAAAGGATAAATTAGTAAATCATCTCATTCGATTTGTTGTTATCTTAAAAATCGTGAATTAGTTAAAATGATAATATTTAGTAAAACGAGGGAGGTATATGTACCCGCAGACGTGACGTGTCATCCATATCAATAGATCAAATAAACGTGTATATGATGAACACTGATTGTATCGTTTCAAGTACAGAATCAAAATTCATTTCAATTATTCATTCATCATCAGAGCACGGCTGAAGCTTTTCAATTATAATGTTTTCATCTGCCACCAAAACCTATTCTCCCTCTCTTCCCTTCCCTTCATTTCGCTCCCATTATCTTCGCTTCAATTTCAGTTCTGCTTCTCTTCTGACCCCTAGATTCCGAATTTATTCTCTCGCATTTGCTTCTAAATCGGATTCTTTATCCGCTAAGTCCAATTTTCCGGTGCTTTTCTGCTCTTCTTTTGTATCTATTCTGGTTTCTCTTATTCTAGCTTAGTTAGTTACTTACTTTTTTGTCATCTGGTCGCAGGGAGATGATTCGTTTTTCAGGAGTGTGTTGGGAGGTATGGAAAGGGTTTACTTGAACAGGAATCCCACAGCCAAAGCTGTATTGGATCTGGTTCAGTCTGCTGACGATGAACGAATTTGTTACGATCATCTTGCTTTCAGGACTTTTGGGGTATAATGCTGAGTATCACTGATTCGGAGTTGATTTTTGGACCAGCTCTGTTTTCTAAACTAATGTAAATTTGTTTAATCTTTTTTAGGTTAATGATCATGGAATTGATTCCATGGCGAGTATTTTCCTGGATTATGGATACACACAGCAGGACGAGCTGAGTTTTCCTGCCAAAAAATTGAAAGCCTTTTGGTTTTCGCCTCCTCGAGTTCCGCTTTCTGATGGTGGCAGCGGTGTTAATGGCCCTCTCCCAAGAATTTTCATATCGGAACTTCTTGTAGATCAGATGAGTGCTCAAGCTCAGGTGAGCTTCCAATTATTTGTGTTGGTAGCTTAATATCTTTGATTGATTTGTGGCTTCATTTTCAGCTCTTATTAGTTCAATTGAACATGATTTACATTATAGCCTCGTTGACAATGGGTAATTCTGCATTCTGATGTTGAATCACGTTCAATTTCAGCTCAGCTCCTGATCATTATTGTCCTCTGTGATGTTTGGCTTTTTTACAGTTAATAGTTTAGCCGTTGCTCATTTGATGCTTGAAATTGTTGTTAACAGGAAATAATTAAAAAATACACTGAAATATCTGGCTGCGGATACAAACATGCGGCTCTTGCTAGTTCTATGGGATCTCTAACATGGAAAAAACCATTACATTCGGAGTTTCAGCAATTAGCAAGGTAGATTAGTCTGTTGAAATCTAATGGCGCTCTTTTTCTTTCTTTTTGCTCTAAATTGTAATGCAATCATGCTATGGAGGTCAGATTATATACTGAACAATAATTTTGCATGGTTCTTTGGTGTAACTATTTAATCATGCTGTGATTTCTGGAATTTTTTTAAAAGATTTGTATCATTCAATAATTGAATGGTGTGTGTAACATCCAGGGAGAGTGAATATGCTGCTTGGACTCTTGTTAATGGCTATGCACTGAACCATGTTACTATTTCTGCTCATCGGCTGAAATCTAACCTGAAGCGTATTAAATACCTCAATCAATTTATTGAAGAGAATGGTTTCAAATTAAATTCTGAAGGAGGTGTTCTCAAAGGTATGTTATCCTAACGTGACTACTGTTTTGGTTATGCTAACTGTTGAGTGAGCAAGTGGTTTCTTGCTGAATTCTTTGAGTTTAACTTCATTCCCTCTAATTTTTATCCCAGGTATAGGAAGTGCTCTAGTTATACTAATTCTTTGTTACTCATTGAATAATTTCCCTTCTTTTGATAAAGCTCTGACCTCACCACAGATTCGTAATTGAAAATAAGGAACATTGTAAGGATTTACCATAAAACTTGGATAGTTTATTAATGGAGTCCTTTTGATGCAAAACTGCTATGCTTGTATATGCAACTGATTTTAGCCATATGTGCACTTAAGTAGTGGCATGAGTGTTTATGCAACAAATTCATGTAATTTTGAAGAATACATATACAGTATACCCTTTTCACATCTACGAGAACTGATTAAGAAACATATTTTGCACTTACCAAAACCAGTGAGCCCTGATGGCCTTCTGCAGCAAAGTTCAACAGTGGCAGATTCAATTACTTTTGAATTTTCTGATGGAATTGCGGAATCAGTTCCCTGCTCCTACATTGAGTTTGCTGAACGTCTAGTGTTACCTCACTTCAAAAATCTACCAGAGGAAGAGGTAGCGTGCATCTACTTTTCTGAAAGAATTAAAAGATTTTACTGCTCTGTATTTCGGTTACAATCAATCTTAGATTGGTAAATTGATTGTTGACTTGAACAGATTGAAGAGATTCATAGGCGAGATGGATTCGAGGTCGGGAATGCTGATAAAATATTTGAGAGCACATCAAAAGAGCAACTCACAAGGAGGGCAGCATGACACAATTTTCTTAATACATTTTGTGCCTCGGTAAAAAATAACCGTCTTCCATAGCCAAGATGTAATGAAATTAAACGTTTTAAAATTGTAAATAAATAAAATAAAGTAAATTATTTGTACTGGCTGAATGATTAAATTTGATGATAATGGCTCATTGTGGTTGCTGTTTCATTAGTTAATTTCTGGAAATCTAGTTTATTAGGATCAATTGGAGTAAATGGCTAGTCTTCCATTTCAAAGGAACCAAATGGACAGAAAAGGTAGTTTATTCAAGTTATTATAAGAAAATAAGAATCATGTTCAAAGAGAAGCTTGTCCCTATTGACATTTAATTAAGCATCTCAAATTATGGCATGTCAATGTTAATGCAGCCTGTAGGGGCCAAAATGCAGAGAAAAACTGTTAGCATATTGTGAGAATGAAAGATGGAAGTAAGGATAAAAACAATTTTACGAGGAGCCCATCAACAATCTATAATCTTTTCAGACATTATGTAATTCTCATGTGAATGACTGAGAGACATATATTCTCTTCAAGATTTCACCTGCCTACTGGAAGCTCCTCATTCTGAACATAAATACACATCTAACATGTTCTGCCTTTAGCTTTTCCAGTGTCCAAGAACAAATGCTTTCACAACAAAAATAAATCTACACATGGAACATGAGGAAAAATGAACAATTTGAAAGATAGGGTTATCTCTTTCTATGGTTTACCGCTCGGTTTCGGGGACTGATGTGGATATTGATGTCGGTAAGGAGAGGCCTGCGAACCATTTGGTGTTGAAAGGCTTCTATGTGGCTGCCCATTCTTCGAAAAACCACCAGGAGTCCTGCTTCCATTTTTGGCATTTGGACTATTGGATGCACTCCGGTCCGCTTGGAGGGTTTGGAAATAATACGAGGAGCTAGCCATGTCCTTGAGACTGGGTAGCGGTTTCAGTGCCTCCACAACTTCGCTCATGAGGGGCCTGGCCTTTGGATCCCGGCTAAGGCAGTGGGCCGCGAGTTGCGTTGCTTTCTGTGCTCCTTTTATGGAAAAGTGCCCTTCGAGTCGAGGGTCTATTAATCGGTAGAATCTCCTTCTCTCTAACAGATGAGGCCTTGCCCATTCCACTAGGTTGTGTTCTCCTATAGGACGGTTCTTATCCATGGATCTTCTCCCGGTTATCATTTCGAGTAGAACCACTCCAAAACTGTAGACGTCGCTCTTTGACGTAAGATGCCCTGACACATGAAATTTCTGGATTTAACCAAATATGACGCATGAAGCCATAGGAATCTGATATAAATTCATAAAGAGATTATATAGCATTAAGACATTTGTGAATTTGTTTTCTGATGTTACAATCCAATACTGCTTTACGTTATGCTAGTCCATGCTTCATTCGGATCAACTTATATTATCAAATGACAGAACATAAAAGCATTAAAGAATGAATATTTGTTAAAAAAAGGCCCATTGCCACATCAATCAACAGAAAAGGTAAAATGGCCATTTTGAACACATCCCCCGAGGGCACACCAGCATAGAAGAGTTGAGGAAATGGAGACTGGACTATATAAGTCGATGTAAAATGAAAAAAAAAAAATAAAACAATTTACAGCAGAGAGTTCAATAGTTAGAAGAAGAATTGCCCTCAAGCAGAATTGCAAAGAGGCAAATTAGAACAATACTAAAACTAAAAGCAGCCTAACAATAATCAATATCCTTATTTGTTCCATTCTAGAATTATTCCACTAATGAGCTAGGCCCGTTTTGTATCAACCAAGAAAGCACGGAAACTCCTAAACATTAGCGTTTCCCATTTCCGTTCACGTTATATTTGGCGTTTCCGCAAAATGGAAACATTTCTGTTCCCGTTCCCGTGTTACCTAGGTATCAACAAATGACCAAGAGTAAATAGGTAAATAGGTAGAGTAGATATACTTATTTAAACTTTGATCTAGTTAAGAGAAGTAAAAAAAATAAAGATAATTGAAAAGGTTGTAGGAGTATTTTAAATTAAACATACCAGTCATCACGTATTCAGGAGCAGCATAACCATACGTTCCCATTACTCGAGTGGAAACATGGGTCTTATCGCCCTCTGGACCATCTTTTGCAAGTCCAAAATCAGAGAGTTTGGCATTATATTCCTAAAATAGGATGCTGTGTTAGGAAGTCACGCCACAAAACGATATGATAACATATAACAGTGAAGGTTTCATAATGTACCGCATCTAATAGGATATTTGAGGTCTTAAAATCACGATAAATGACAGGTCTTTCAGCTTCTTCATGAAGAAAGGCTAGACCTTTCGCAGCACCCAAGGCGATCTTCATCCTTATGGACCATGGAAGAGGCAGTGACCCTGTAAATGATATAATTACAAAGGGTTTTCAATTTTCATATCAAATTAATGAATGCAATAAAGACAAGTGGCAATTAGATGAAGAAGAAAGGACAATTACTTCTAAATAGGTGGTTCTCCAAGCTTCCTCGAGGCATAAACTCGTATACTAGCAGCCTCTGATCATCTTCAATGCAGTAACCAATCAGCTTTACCAAGTTCTGATGAATAAGATCGCCAAGATAATTCACTTCAGCCTGTAATTGAAGACATTGAATGAAAATAACATTAGCCGTAACAAATAAAATCTACAACTATGACTAATTGAACTTATAAAGAAGATATAAGCTCCATACCAGCCACTCCTTATGACCTTGAAGCCCATCATGGTTAAGAGTTTTTACAGCAACAGTTAACCCAGTTCCAGGTTTTACTGGGGCAGTTCCCTTTTCTTCAATCCAACCCTTAAACACACAACCAAAACCACCTTCTCCAAGAAGACTCTCAGGTCTAAAATTTCTTGTTGCCAACTTAAGATCATTAAATGCGAATTTTCTCAGTCGAGATGCTATCTTAAGTTCCTCTTCCAGTTTGGATGTGGATGAGTTACTTTCTGCATTGCTTGTGGTTGTTGATGAGATCACAGGAGCAGCTGATTGCTCTATGCTTGTATCATTTGTAGATTTACTTTCTGTTGATACACAAAAAGTATAAGACATGAAGAAATGGAATATGATAGGATTATTTACAGCACCGAATGCCTTAACTGTTAGTTCATTTTAAATGGCTAATTGTAGCACAAACACCGAAAGGGAGCGGTTCCAAGTTCATGGTTAACCAAGTTACTTAATCCTACGGCTACAATTATCGTGTCTGAGGGTTTCAGAAAAACGTTTAGTAGAAAGAATTAGCGGTTTAAGATAGGAGAAAAATCAGAGGAAAGAAAGAAGCAAATTTACAATCAAACTTGTTCCCACAAAATAAGTTCATCAGCTTATTAAATGAAACTCAAGGTAAGCAACTGATAGATCACAGCATATATTCAAATTTGGAAAGGAAAAGAAATGAGGAGAGGAAGAGTAAGATTCTCAATCTAAACACGTTCAAATAAATGAGTGATGACTAGGCCAATTTACAAAAGCATACAAATACCTTTATTTAAGAAGCACACATAAAAGTGTCATGAAATCGACCTGCTACCAGCAGACAAATGCAATATTTAAAAGCAATTCCAAGTATTTCCAAGAATCACAACACATTTCAGCAATTACATATGTTCTGGAAAATCCTGATATAGAATCAATCTTCATAATTTCTTCAGCAGTCAGGAACTGATTCTCCAACATTTTCATTAGTAGAGAAGTGAAAACACCCAAATATAACTGTATGAGCAAATTTCCAATGAATAATCTGATGCTAACTGTTGGTCTACCAGTTAAAATAATTATAACAAACGTTATCCACAGACTAAAACCAACAGAACAATCTAGGAAAAACAAGAGGCAGAGGTGCAGCTGATAAATGAAAATGGAGAAGCAAAGAAATTACCGGAATGGGTACTGGTCCCACTAACAGAGCTATCCACTTTGGATCTTGAAGAAATGCAGCTTCCGATGAACCTAAACTTGAACCAACATCCTGTGTCTGCCTCCTCCACCCTATCTTCTCCATCTTTCTTCTTCTTCCTGCCCTCTGTTTTGCTCACATCCAAAGAGACTACTCTCTCTTTTCCACCTTCACTACCTAATCCCATCCTCCCCTCTTGTCCTCTCACAAAACCCTAACCACCCACACCCACTTTTCATCCAAAACCCCCCAAATCCCACCCTTCCCCTCTCTAACTTTAGAATACCCAAAACAACTTTTACTTGAAAATCCCAAACTCCAAACCAATAGCCCACCCAGAAAGGAAGAGGGGAACCCAACAATTTACCCGCGAAACCCCATAAAACCCAGTCTAAAAAATTTAGATCAGATGAAGAAGCTTAAACAATCAGGACAGCAAAATAAAAGGACTAATGTCTTGTTCTAGAAGAATACGAAGTAAGTAAGAACCAGAATCCATAGACCAGGAAAATGTCTGCTCTTGAGATAGCAGAAATCTCAAGAAATCAAACAGAAAACTCTGAACACACACAAAGCCAAGGCTGATCAGTATAAAAGCCAAAATGAGAAATCATATATTAAAAGGGGATAAAAGAAATGATATAAATTAACACCACTCTCCTTCCCTCTCTTCCATGTTGTCGTTGCTTTGTGTTACTTTTTCATTCAATTTCAATTTTTAAATGGATTCGACGACTGAAAAAACCGGAAAAGTAAAATGGAGATGCCCGAAGAATGCGGGCAGGAGCTTTCGGGCAAGCTGGAAGTTTTCTGAATGCTGACTGTACAGATCGTTCGCTTCTGCTGAGTCAAAAAATAAAAAAGGGGAGACGAGTGAAAAAACGTGGTGTAAGTCGGGCATGAGAGAGAAGTAATAAAAAATAAGGTGGGACCCATTTTGATGGTGACGTGTCTACTTTGGTGAGCGGACGGTATGGCGCGCGTGTCAAATATCATCTTCGCGGGTTGCTGGTGTATTTCCTTGTGAGCCCATACACTATCACAATCTGGCATGTTGTGATATTTTTACTTTATAGCATATAAATTGTAAAACATGAAAAATAATGAATTGTTAAATTGTGAATGGATGATATGGAATTGGATTTCAAAACATGATAATAAATTTATGAACAATTATTTTTTATTTTTTCAACATTAAACAATGATTTTAATGAAATTTTTACGGTTTTCTTTATCATTTCGAATAAAATTATATCATTAACTGCTACATCAAATTATTTTTTCTTCTTCACCTATTCTCTTGTTTTGATATATACATAATTAAAAATATGTATCATCTATTATCTTGAAAATTATTATTTTTTTTATTTAATTTTGAACATAATAGAAGGGACAATTAATTTTTGTTACTCTCTCCGGTTCCTAATATTTATCATTTTAGAATTTGGACTTTAGTTCCTAATATTTGTCATTTTAAAATATCAATGCACTTTTTAACAAAATTTTCCTAATTTACCCTTGCATTAGTTAGGAAATATATTAAGTGTAGATTAATTTATAAATTAATAATTAAGAAGAGAGAAAATTTTATTATAAAGTAAAAAGGATTAAAGTAATCATTTTATAATGCATTGAATGTTTTATTAGTTTTAATGAAAATTCTAAAATAATAAATATTAAAAATCGAAGGTAATAATATATATTGATTTTAAGAAAAGTGATTAATATGTAATAATTAATATTCGAGTACGGATGAATATTTTTCTTTAGATAAAACAATTTTCAACTCGATTAACAAAGTCAAATTTATGTGTGCAATAAGTGTTGGTTGAGTAAGACACGTACACCTATATTTTTTACAATTGTCGAATAATTTGTGGTGTGCAAAAAGAGACAATTCAAAGACTTTAATCTGGGGTGAAGTGTAGTGCAATAAGTTGCAATATTTGACTAAGTGTTAAAATGGGTCACTTCTATTGTATTATATGATTTGCGTAGTCAAGTGTTTGGTTTAAGTTCCTCAAATTTTCTTTAACTCTCATTTATTACATAAAGGAGGAGTTTGTCTTTGTTTTCTCCCAATGTTTTGGAATCGAAAATTGACAAGTTAAAAATGACTACTCTGGTTCCTAATATTCTCCCCAATGTTTTGTAATTTACTCTTTTCTTAATTTTGATAATTTATAAATTAATTTACAATTAATATATTTCCTAATTAATACAAGGTAAATTAGAAAAATTTTATTAAAAAGTACATTAATATTTTAAAATGACAAATATTAAGAATCAAAATCCAACATCTAAAATGAAAAATATTAAAAATCGGAGGGATTAAGATTTTATGGAACAAACATAAAGATTTCAAAATTAAAAAAACAAATATTTAATATGTTGTTACAAGGAATCACAATATTGTAATGAATTATAAAAAAGTTTGGTATTTTTTTTTGCTAGTTGTGTACTTTGAATTCACGACCTAACACAATTTGTCATGAAGTTTTCGCTAGATCGAAGGTATACTTCTGTTAATTATTTCGTTGCTGTGTTTGTAATTTTATTGATAGACAATGGTATATGTCTTTCATTTGAAACATGGTTCATGCCGGGTACAAAAAGCCCATGTAACCGAGTTTGAGAAGGATTAGCTTCTTTGTAGAGAGATGGAAACCAATACTTAAATGCTAATATCAATTATCAATCAAAACAAGGAAAGTAACTGAAATGCCAGACTCTGATGACCAAACCCTAGATGAAGGTCACACACCCACTGATCAAACTCTTAACCAGTCCCAAGAATGGGAGACCATGGCTCGAGCCTGGCTCAGCGCATTCCCGGAGGCTAAGGCTGTCAGCAACGACCAGGTCGAGGCTTGGATTGACACTAACCTCTCTTCCTTACCACCTGACCTCCAGTCTATGCCTCGACCTGACCTCATCGATCGTCTCCTTGCCATCCAAAATTTTATGCGCTTATCCACTCAGGTATTTTCCTCGCAATTCCGGATATATCCCTTTCTTCCTATTTTGATCTCGGTTTGTTTGAAATACTGCATTTGCTTCTTTTATTTTGGACATTGTTTCAACATATTAACTTTATAATCCTTTATTGTAGCTGAGTCGACAGGCTTGTTGCTAAAATTCTAGTTAATGTTTTCTATGTATGAGAGCTATTTTGCGTCAACTCATTTTTGTAAGTAAAGAGAGAACTTCCTTAGTGCTGTTTACTTTTGTGCCTTTAGCAGTACAAAATTATGGACCTGTACCTCCTAAAATAAGAACCGTGAAGTGATGGTATGGTGAAGGGTGAATTCCTAAAGTAGATCATAAGAATGAGCATTGGCTGTAGACTGTAAATCAATAGCATCAATCTATGGTACTTGCAGTTAAAATATTGGACCATGCTTCGTACGAGAGATTGCACCAAAGTGTTTCTGTATGCTATTTTGGGAATTCATGGAGTAAACTGTCAGGAATTTGTAACCTCATCCATGCCTTTAACAATATGAAATTAAAAACACTGTTAGCTTCAAAGCTAGTGTTTATAATTCGTAGCAACAATTATTTTTCATTATTTTAGTGTAATTGGATCGATCGGTTTGACTAATGCGATCGTGACATTTCATCGAACAAGTCACGAGAGTGTGGAGTGCACGGGGTCCAGGGGCAGCACCCCGGGTGTGGGGTCCAAGGGGCTGCGCCCTTGGCAGAGTCCGAGGGGTGGCAGCCCCAGGCAGGGTTGAGGGGCAGCGCCCCTTGGCAGGGTCCAAAGGGTGGCAGCCCCTGGCAGGGTCCAAAGGGTGGCAGCCCCTGGCGGGGTCCAAAGGGTGGCAGCCCCCGGCTGGGGTCGAGCTGCTAGGTCAGCTCAAAAATTTTTTACTCCTGAACATACGCATCCTTTGGAAAATTCATTAGAAAAATGAATTTTTTGGATTGAAACAGTGTGTGAGTTGGACACAACTGAAACCCGAAAAAACATGTCTTTTAGACATGGCAGCTACCCGAAACAGCATGTCTATTAACATTTTGGTTATTTAATTCAGCAAAAACGAAATTGGCAATCATAGAGAAAAATTCAGTTGTATTTTTCACAGCAAACATCAAATTCTAGCTCTTGACATATTTTTTGATTTTATCCTATTGAAAGTTTGGTAAACCGACCAAATAAATTTCAATTTGAAAGCGTTTTCGCGACTTCAGAGTAATATCTGGAAATGTGGGTGTATGGAAGCAATATATAAATAACTGAAGAGTAATAGGCTGAGATGTGTCAGAAGTCAACGTGTTCTTGATTATGGTTGTGCTTAGCTTTCATATTGTATTTTTAATTGTCAATATACATGTCCAAATTTCTGTACTGGAATTGAGTATATTGTTTTTAATAGATGCTATGTTTTTGCTTCTTTTTATTTTTATTGCTTTCTTCTAAACATCTTCATGCTTGGAACATTTTCTCTCAGTTGTTCTGCATATACGGTTCATGGTGCTATAAGTGCCCTTCTTTTTTTCTATAATGCTATTAGATCTAACTTCCAAGTTGTTGCCTCCATGGCTCTCTGTTCCTTGTGTTCATACAAAATTTTTCGGACAGCATCTTTTTTTGCTGTCGTAAACTCATAATAGTATTTCTCTGTTTCTCATCTTTGTTGGACTCCGAAGTTTGGTTTATGTTTACTGTATCTCTTCTATTATTTCCTTGAAAATTTCCCGTAGAAAACTGAAATGGGCCATGCCTTAGGAATGGCTGTGCTTTTTGGGGAAGTGGTTTCAAACTTTTATCATTTGCATGGAGATAAATGGGGTTGGTACTTGGAAGTGGGTACTTGTTGGCATGGTTTGACTTTATACGATTACAAACTATTCATATGTGTTTTGTTGTACTATTTATGTTTTGTCGAAGCTTTCGCTTTGTCAAATTGATGATGATTAATTCAAATAGTTCCAGTAGTCAAGCATTTCTTGCTGATATAATTGATATGAAATAATAAAACTTTTACTTTTGGAGCCTCCTTGGTTTCATGCATTAGCCTTTGGATTTCTTAGCAATTATGTGTTTTGGTCATTCTGTTGTTGAGTTGAGAATATTGTAAATGATGCATTTTTATGGAAATGTGAGAATTGAGAAGAATGCTGAACCGGAGATCTAAGGTTCTTTATCAACTTTCATTGCACTCTCTTTATGTTAATTTGCCTTTCTACTCTTACTTGTGATAGCTCTGCACTCTTGCTCCAGTTTACAATATAGCCATACCATTCCCGTGGCAGGGAAAAGAACTTAATCAGGTTGATCCTCCACATGCTCGGTTTCAACGAAGTGATCAATGGCTACCAGTTTATTCCTGGCTAGAAACTTTAGATAAGGATGAGGTGGTTAAGTCTAAAGATATTTCTGAATGGCTGGCAGCAAACCCAGAGATAAAAGAACAGTTATCGTCCAGGCATTCTCGATACCATTTGAGGCACTACATAAAAAAATGCCATATGAAGATATTGAAGAGGAGGGGTAAGCAAAAGGTAATAATTGTTTCTGCTCCTTTTGCTCTCTAAAAGAATCCACTAGATTATTTTATCAGGTGGTGCCTGATATACTAGGTTACTGCTGTGTTTAAAAAATTGCAATCGTTGTACCTCTATCTGGTGGATGCTTCGTGTGATGAGTACGAGTCATTAATTTATTACCTGTTTATTAGTTATGTAATTGAGCCGCCAAGTTTACGGACTAGAAAATTAAAAGGGTGCTTAAACAATATATATGCTCAAGGTTTGTGATGAGTAATGACTGATGATCTGACCAGAAAATGAATAATGATGCTAGAATTTATGAAGAAAATCTAAGATGATCTTCATTTGGATAGGGATAGGGAAACAATGACAAGAGTGATACTTTTAAGCGGGTGCTTATTAGGAGAAATTATTTTTCCTTTTAAATTAGAACATAATTTAAGACTACCAAAAAATAAATTAATATAATTAGAAAATGCTTTGTCCTTCGAGGGATTCTTGTGATTGAGTTTGTTGTATATACCATAAATGCTTTGCACTTATTATATTTTGAATTCTACAATTATTTTGATTTTTCACCTGTATTTCAATTTCTTTTACTTGCAGAATATTACAGCTATCATTTGACTGGTATGTTGATTATATTACAGGGCTTGCAGCAGACTGACCAGCCAACCTCACCTAAAGGCATCCAGATTGTGGAGACAAAAGAAACAAAACCTCTTCTAAGTATGCTACTTATCAGGTGTTCTTAGTCATTTATTAAAATGTGAAAAATGAAAAATGAGAATAACAATTAAAAAGCATTTTTTTATAAGCAAGGTTTTCATCCATGATTGTATTAAAGTTGAATTGATGTGACTTGAGCTCTTGCTTGGATATTGATAATCGCTTACATATGTAAATTGAACAATGTATGTGGCATGCTCTCATGTTCTGCTCTGTTTTTACCCCGATATTTTTTACAGGGTACCCTTTGATCAATATACCCAAGGATAGTGACTTGTATGCTTCCAAAAGAAACGAAGCTCTTCGTAAATTTGAGATGTAAGTGTAGCGCTTTGTTTTTTTAGTTCTTTTAATGCATTTTGTTGTTTAAATTTTAGCCAATTTGAAAATAATTTCAGTTTGGTGGAGTTGGAGAAGAAGCTTTCCCCGCACTATTCAAAGCATTAGCTTGTGCGGGAATGACGGCAACAAGGCAATATTTTTCCACAGGAAGAGGTATGTGTCTTCCCCTTCCCCACGCAAACTTAGAATCTCAGTCTCTTGTATAAATAACTAAACTAAAGTTGGTCTCTTTAATGTAACACTGAGTTTGGGAATTGTGAACTTCTATAAAATGGCTTTTTGTTTATTGCTCAACTAAAACCTGCTTGTACAAGTGATGCTGGTCTTCCTTGGGTTGGAATCATTTTGATAATTTCTTTGTTTAAAGAACAAAAACTAAAAAAAGGTCATTTCTGCTACAGTTTTTATTGTAACCTTTTTCATGTGTTCATAGATTTTGTTCGCAGTATTCTCTGTAAGAGTTATCTGGTAAGCTTCTTTCTACATGGGTCATCAAATTTGGAATTTGAGGAAAATTGTTCATAGGGTAAACTTCAAAAAAAGTATCATGTAGTACGGCCCTTTTCAAATGGGGTCTGTGGTATTTTGGGTTGCCAAAGGGATCTGTGATTTCACACCATTAGCAAAACAAAGGATTTTTCCTTGACATTGTCAATTTCGCTAACGTGTCAAGGGGTATTTTCGTAAAACTTTATCTTCTTCGTCTCCTTGCCCTTTCAAACCCTAACATCCACTTAATTCATCTCAAAATCCAAAATTTCCCTTTCAAACCCCAATCAATTCAGTTCATACCTGCTAATCATTTGTAAAATCAAACCAATTAATCACAAAAATCTATCTTTAATATTCTACAGATTGAATCCTAATTAATTTACTTAATTCTAAATATAATTGGATTACCAGCCAGGCTAGGTTGTGAACCCGAAAAGCTTTTTGAAATTCATATTAACTTCTGAACACCTACAATTTCTAAGAAATTTATCTGGTTGATAATATCTCATCTCTTTTGTATTTTTCCTATGCCATACCCAATGAGTGTCGCAACAAACTGAAAAGGCAATGTTACGATTAATACTTCAGAATTCTGATTGTATACAGCTTAGACAAGGGTAGAACATAAAGAAGACAAAATCTCTCAATTCCCTAAAACTTTGACCACACCGAATACCAGTATACATCCAAATGGTGTTTGGATATTTGAATTTTAATTTTCAAAATTTATTCATATCGCTACGTTTTTATTGATCTGAAATAATTCATCATATGAGCGGCAATAATTACCGATCAGTTTAATCAACTAAAAAGAGAAGATGGATCAGAACATTATTGGCTTGATATCTCTATTGAGAAAAATCGCTCAGTTTATTTATCTTCGGTCGTTTGGGGAAAAAATAATCACCTCCATTTTCTCTTTAAAATTCACAAAAATAAAACGCGATTTGAAAAAGAATGAAGAAAAAAAATGTATCCGGATCTGCAAAAAGTGGAGACTTCTACTCCTAATAAAAGAGAAACTAGTGGAAACGAAAAGTGAGAATTGATACATTTGCAAGGCTGGTAATCGATTTGTAGGATAAGAAATATAGTTTTGTGATTAATTGGTTTAATTTTCAGATGATTTGCCGGTATGAATTGAACTAATTAGGGTTTAGACGGGAAAAGAAACGAAGAAGATGAAGCTTTTACAAAAATATCCTTTGTCACGTTAACGAAATTGACGGTGTCAAGGAAAAATCCATGTTTTACTATCGGTGCGAAACCTCAACCCGTTTTGCGACCCGAAATACCACAAATCTTTTTTTTAAAAATGACTGATACCAAATAGTTTCTTTAAGTTTATTCTATTTTTTTGCCCAAATACCATTTATGGAAATTTGGCAGGATTATGTCAAATCTTTTTCAAGTTCAAAATCAAGATTGACAAAAAACAGAGATTAACAAACCCAGGAGAAGTAGACTCGCATAGTACTTGATAGCTTTTGTCAGATTTCATTTCACAGATACAAACAAAACCAAGGGATGTAGAATTGCATTTATAGGAGACAAAGGTGTGAATCTTTTCATTTGCTCTCAAGTCCTGGAACCAGGTTCTGAAAGTATTGAGGGAATGATAGGGCTCTATATCTAATGATCTTTTTATCATAATATATTTGTTACAACTGAAAGTAATTATTATTTAAGTCATACTCCCACCTTCTACTAAATATTATGGTTTCAGAGGGATTTCGTTGTCTCTTTTTTATTGCCATTTTGTATTTCCAAGTTTTTTTTTTCCAAGCTTTCCATTCCTACCCTTATTAATTTGTTCAAGTTTCAAGATAATTATATTCTAATCTCAAATAACAAGAAAAGACTATATGTTAAACTGTTTTTATTGAACATATTAATAAAGTCTTGAAAATTGAATAGGATATTTATGAAAGAGTAAATTAGTAAATCACCCCATTCCGTTAGTTGTTATCTTAAAAATCATGAATTAGTTACAACGACAATATTTCGTAGACAGAGGGAGTACCGCCGATTATTATTGGGTATTGATTGAAAGCTTTGTTGCAATCTAATGGAGCCTATTATGCGCAAAAAACTATAATCAAAATCCCTAAGCTAGCAACGAATATGGTAATACCATTATCGAAGGACTCTTTTACTGGCCCGTCAAATCCTATTCTTTATTGATGGGTTTAAAGCAAGTTGAACCATTTTCTCCCATTTTCCATTCCCCAAATCTCATTTTGCAGGATTTACAGTGTTTTTGCTCCAATAATCTTGCTCATTTTCCATTTCCCATTTCAGATTCTAATAAAGTAATAATATTTTATTATTATTATATTAATTTCTTTACATCAAATTTATTCCCGAAAGTCAAAAAAATATTAAACACATAAAATTAAATCAAAACTAAAAAAAAATATTGATATAATAATCATTCCCCAAAATGAGATTCCTCATATATAGGGAACCATGTTTTAGAGATATACTATATGGGGAATGGTTGGACTTGATCACTCCTCATATTCATTCCTCATTTCGGGGAAAATTTTCAAAATGGGTAACCATTGGAGTTGCCCTTAGATAAGAAAATTAGAATAAATGTGTAGTCTAGATCGACCTAAATTTGTTGTGGTTGTGGCTGTGGTTGATTAATAAACTAGATGAGTTTAATTTTATATATTATAAAGCCAAACTCTCATATTCCTACAAAAGAAAACCCGAACTCTGACATATTATAAACTTTATTAAATAATATATATTTGTGTCTTATTGTATTAAAATTTCAATATAACATTTAGATTTTTCTAAACTTATAATTTAGAAAACATGGATATTAAATTTAACTAATTATTTAGATTGCAATAATTTGACATTTACCATATTTGTTTTAACAATTCACAGACGTTCGTACAATTTAGTCTCACACCTTAAACCATAGAGTAAAAGCTTTTATGTGGATTATAATATGGAGCATGTCTTATTTCATTGTGTTGAGAGTTATAAGTGTTGGTGTCACTTGTTTCGTCTTATGGAAATTGTGGGGATGGTGCCTAATTCAGGTTATGGTTTCCTTTCTTATTGGCGGTCGCATTTTCATAATGGTCCGAAGAGAGACTTTGCTACGGCTATTTGGTTTGATGTCGCTTGGGCGATTTGGAAGCGTCGGAACGTGTTTGTATTCGAGAGGCGATTAGTTTGCGAAGATCTTGTTTTGTCGACTATTTACTCTTGTTGGTTTGTTTTTAAATGTAAGCGGAAGTCCCCATGTTTTTTAGTCTCGGATTTTTTGAATTCCCGTACTTATTCTTTTGTAATTAATTTAATGGTAATCATTGTTTTAATCTATTTTCCTTTGGGGTGGTGTCTTGCCACCCCTTGGATTTTACAAAAAAAAATTTTAGAAGTTACATTCATAAAAGGACTGGCAGACTAGATTGAAAAATCAATTGTGAACTAACTTTCAAGTTTTAAACTTGAAATTTCTTATTGCAACCCGTTTTAAACCGATTTATCTAAGGAAAATTAAAACATATATCCAAAAAAATTAGATTTATTACCTTTACAATAAGGATGTGATATTATGAACTTTGTCATTTCATTAGATTAAATTTCTCTATACCCCGTTATTTTTTTTACCATTTGTAATTAATTTATCTTCTCTCTATTATTTAATTTTAATTTCGCAACTTCAAATGTTTATATCTCACAAACCGTTGATTTTTTCGAACAAGTTGATTGTATACTTGCTTCTTTCTTTCATCCACTATTATACTTTATTTTAAAGCGTCTAATTGAAAAAAATTAACGGGTTATGAGATATGAACATTTGAAATTGCAAAATTCAAATTATATACGAGAGAGATTTTAGATCCCAATTTTAATATATGTTTTTCCTTTTCACATACGAGGAAAAAATTCTTCCTTTTGAGTTTTGCAAAATTAAAGATTTGTAGAGCCCAAATTTTATAAGAAAATGTGGCAAAAAAAAGTCTTTCATCTAATGTCTTAGACCTTGTTCTTTTGAACAACAATTCAATTAAGTTAAGTTCAATTTAGTTAAATTAGTGAAGTTTAGTTAAGTTTAGCTATGCGTAGTTATAAATTTACACTTAAATAAGTTCAGTTCAGTTTTAATAAGTTCGGTTCATTTCAGTTTTCAGAATTTGAAGAGAACAAGGTCTTAGTCAAGTGGTTAAGACCGAAGTTGTGACCTTAAAGGTGCTGGATTTGAGTCACATCCAGGGTGAGTGATGATTTTTCTTTTCATTTAATGTAATCGCACAAATTTTTTAATATACATGTATAAATTTATGTGCTTTAGGTCATGTTTGTTTACAGAAAATTATTGTACAAAATTTTTTCCAGACGTTTGTTTGACATGGAAAATAAGTTAACAGAAAATACTGTACAAGTCAATATGAAAATGTAATGTAAATTAAGGAAAATATTTTCTCATAAAAAATGGGAAAACATTCTTTCTTACTTTTTTACCTCACATCCTCCACCATTACCACTACTTCTTCAACACAAGTTAATACATTTATCACTTTCTACACCCCATCTTCACCACGATATTGCCACCATCATCACCATCACGACCTCCCCCACCATGCCATCATCACCACCACTACTTCCTTTACCATTATGATCACCACTTCTCCACCTTGATATTGCCACCACCACCACTTCTTCCACCCTGTTATAACCATCACCACATATCGCTACCATCATTGCCATCACCACCAATACACCTCCACCCGACACCACCACCTTCTCCACCGTTATTACCGCAACACCACCACCACTTCCTCCATCGCCTACATTTATATTTATAGTAAGATATAACTGATATTTTAATGTAACTTATTTTATATAATGATTATTATTCTATATTTTCCATATATATATATATATATATATATATATATATATATAAGTAAAAATATAATGTTATATATTTAAATTTGTGATTGGAAAATATTTTTAAAAAACGTAAACAAACATTAAAAAATATTTTACGATGATTTAACTAAACATATGAAAATATTTTATACACATGTATAATATTTTCTATTGCATATTATTTTTTTTTATTTGCTAACAAACATGATGTCAAAAGTTAAACATATGTACTAAAATATTATCTCTGAATGGAATGTAACTTGATTGTTCTGATCATAGCATTGACAATATAAAACATATTTCTTTTTTCAAGGGATAGAATATATATATATATATATATATATATATATATATATATATATATATATATATATATATATATATATATATATATATATATTGCTCAATTTGCTTGAAGTGGATGCTTTCCCTGATACTTGTTGCTTTTATAGGATTGGCTTCTAGAAGGTCATCATCATTATTCGTATTATACCATCATGCATGTGATTGTGACTCTACTCTATGCCATAAATTATTACAATTTCAAACCACCGAATTAAATATCAAATGAATTTGTAATTATTATTATAGTTTTTCAAAAAAAAAATATCAAATGAATGGAATTTGGCCTTTTGTTTCTTTTGTTTAAAATGAAATCAGACTTTGTAGAGTGTTATTTGAAACAACATTTTATAAATAATATAAATTCATAATTAATGTTTAATACATAAATTATAAATTTTTACGCTTTAGGTTCGTTATAAATTTCTGTCAAAGCTGGAAACTGGAAACCAGCTGTGTTCCAATTCCAAAAGAAAGAAAATATCTAAAAATGTGAAAGAGTAGGGGGAGCACCCCTGCCATATTTGGCAGGTACAGGACAAAGGGATCTTTACATTCTAGAAGCTAATTGCTTTTTTAAAAATATTAAAATCGTATAGCTTGTAACTTCTTTTCATACATTAGTTTCAATGCACAGCAAATTATCCCTACTTATTATTATAAGTCATTCTGTTACCGTGTTTAGAAAAAGGACAGATTTTACTAAACATAAATGATAGTATTTCAATTGCAATCAAAACTAAACTATAGTGTATCACTTTTTGTAATATTTTCATGTTAAAAATTACAGTGACACGTCATATATGATATTTTGGTAATATTTTTCGAGTCTCGAAATGATATTTTGTTAAATCATATCAATTGTTCAACAATCACGGGCGATCTAATTCTGCACCAAACAACCTCTGATGAGGCTCTAATGGTAGCTTGCTTGAGCTAACTATTTGTCTACTTGGTAAAAGATGGTTATTAAAATTTTATCCAAACTAATTTTTCTCTTGTTTTGGTAGATATTTATACGAAACCATTTCATAAAAAAATATTAAGTTGATAGGTAATGTTAAATTTTTGTTTGTATACTATGCCCGATGATATTGGACTTGAAGTGGGGTGCAGTATACGTCCTCTAAACCCATCTTTTGAAATTCAATCAATAAATTGATGAGCTTTCATGATTTGAACCTTTGACACGTAGATGTAAACAACACTAATAACAGGTCATTGAATTATATGACTTAAAATTAAAATGGTATACAAGGTCTAATCGTTACCTTTATTTATGCTTTTGAGTTAAACAATTATATATACACACACATGCAAGCTCGTTTACAACTTACCGGGAGCATACAAGCGAGATGGAAAAATGGGATCCTTGTGGCTAAGATTCTTCTTGTGGTTTGATGTTTACTAGAGTTTCAGGCAGAAAAATCACTAATTAATATTACTTTAGGTGTTGAAAGATTGTCGTTTTAGGATTTTCATCAAGATTAATAAAACATTTATTATTCTATTAAAATTACTAATCTATCCCTTCCACTTTATCATAAAATTATCTCTCATCTTAATTATTTTACTTTATAATTTCATTTCATACGTAATCTCTTTCATAATACACGGGTAAATTAGAAAAAAAATGTTGAATATTGCATTGATATGTGAGAATGATAAATAAAAGGGAAAATGAAATTTTGACTAAAGCGATAATTTTTCGGCAGCAGAGAAGTAAATATCCTTCAACATATTATTTGAATAAACTAAATGGCAAGACATCTAACTTGATTTTATATTTTGGATGGTTTAATTGAGAAAGGAAGGGTTGAAGAGTTAGAAACGTGAACGGAATAATGACAATAAGAACAATTAATGAAATGATTATTTAAAATATAAACAAAATTATTTATTTTTAATAAATAAAAACATTTTAAAAATGTTAGATTTTAAACTCAAAATCTCATGCTTCCAATTTAAGAAATGTGTCAATTGATTGGTAAATTTATTTATTTTTAATTCAATGAAACTATCATAAAGAATTTATCATTTCTTTATTTCAAATTTAATTTATGGGCACGGCCATTCCTATTAAATATGCTTAGGAACAGCCATGCAAAATTTTGCCAAAATATGTTACTTTCTTATGTTTTAGAAAGTAATTATAACTCCATGTAATTTGTGTTTTTTATATTATAATTTCTCTGCATTTAAAATTGTGTGTGTTTTCTGTCAAAATTGTTAACAGAACAAGTATTTGTCGGTATATTTTATTTTATTTTGTTTGCATTACGAAATATGAAATTATATAAAGTACACTTTTAATATTTTATAAGACATTTTAATAACTTTCAATGAATAGCGTCGCTAAATAAAATAGTAATAAAAAACATGTTTTGAGTAATTCTAATCCATAACATTTTGAAATGTGATATGTAATAATATAAAACCAATTTATGTTCATAAACATATGCCATGTTATCACATTTAATATAATTTGAGATAATACAAAGCACAATGAGGTAATAGTATAAAAAAACAAAACGTGTGGAGTAGTGATTCGAGAGACATGAAAGTTATAATTATTTATCCATATTTTTTTAATAACGAGATGTCAAAAGTTTTGGGTGATTTCATCGTATAATGGAGTGTGTGTTAGACTACTTTAATTCTAAGTAATATCATTTATGCAAGGGTAGAAGACTCAAATTGTTGGTCACTGAAAAGTAATTGAGAGATACTCATAAATTCAAACTATGGAGTGAACAACACGTGTTAGTAAAATTGGAGATTAGCTAATCGATTTTTACATCAATTGAAATGGCCTTCCAATCTAATGAAAGGAAGTTTGATGCAAGTGATTTATAAATTAGAAGTACTTGTGTATCTACTCCTCACTTTACGAGGAAGGAACGTCCAAATTGTAACAGTTACATTTAACATAATTTCAAAACTAAAACGCGTTTTTTACATAGTAAATTGTTCATCATTAAATGAATGGTAAAAATGTAGGAAAGTTATTTCGAAAGAACATTATGAATATATTAATTACTATTATACAGTTGTATATATACAGTACGATTACGTTTTTAATGTTTTTTTAAACATTGATAATCTTTAAACCTATTCATAAATTGTAATTTGACAACTTAAAATTTATGAGTTGGAGAAATCAGTTTCTAATTATAATTTAAGTTACATTTTATATTTAATATTCCCTTTCTTTTTTAACCTTCAAGTTATTATAAAATTTATCATTTTCAAATTTTAATGTAAAAATTTACACTTCTTTTCTATCTTGTCCTTATTTAAATACACTATTGTAAATGATAGAAAGTAAATAAATAATCAAACATCTTTCATATTATTAATAATGTTGGAATATATGAAGTACTTTAGTTGAAATAATCAATGAGAAGCGAGGTTGAATGCTTACTTTCTTTCTAGTGCAAGGTGAGTGACCAATAGGCTTAGAGGAGCTAGACTTGCCTTTTCCAACGTCATAGTCTACTTTATGAAAATGTTCAGAAATTAGAACTTCAAACGATAAATAATAAAAAAGGGAAATTAGTATTGGTTAGCATTATAATGCATTTGAATGACTATATTACACCTATGTATAAGGTCCGCGTAGCAAGAGTTTTGTAGAGTGTGATTGCTGTCTTCACTTTTATTTCTGTTCTATATTAATCTGGATATACACTTCTTTTTTTTTTTTTTTGTTATTGCTCCAACCTTGAAAGTAACTATAATAACCTTCACGGAAGTGCTCCGCACAATTCACCTTTTCGGGTATTTTAACTTTGTTTTGTTTTACTGTTTATTATTCAATATTTCTATAATATTTGTAATGATTACTTTATTTCTGGGATGAATTTGTCCAGTACCCAATTCGCCAAGTATTTGCTGTTACTTTTCCCATCAATGGCTATCCCAACTGTAAGGGAAAAAAAAAATATCGATCTCTAATTTCTTATCTCCTTCTCTGTCTCCTATTTAAAAATTACCATATTAACTTTTATGGGATAAAAATTAATAAAAATAGGAAAGAAAAATTAATTATTATTAATATATAATAAAAATTTACACGTAATTATTTTTTAATAGAGGATAGGAACCGGGATAAATGATTTTTTTTTCGCTGTTAGCAATGGGTTAGGTAGAAAACCAATTGATTTTCCACCTTCAAATATCTTACGTCTCAGTATTATTCTCTGACCCACTTCAATTGTCAGACCAATGGTAATTTTGTTTTGCTGAAATTTTTG
>CATIWQ010170437.1:0-16660 GCA_949673415.1 Euphorbia schlechtendalii | reverse complement strand
TAGTTTTGACGGTACGTAGAAATAATGAGCAAAATCTACGTAGTTTTCGAGGATTCTCTTGGGACCAATGATATAATTCACCAGAATTAGGATTTAAGATTATGAGTTATTTCCAAGTTATGCAAGGAAACTTTCTTCGGTGTTTTGACTTTTACGTTATTCCATTCCAACCAGATTTTAAAAGTGAGGTTTAAAATTGAAAATCAAGTGCCACTTTAAATTTGAAATGATACTATTTACAACTTCAAAATATTTATTTTTTTATTTTTTATTGTTTTTAATTTTTTTAAAATTCTTTTCTCTTGAATATATATTTAGAATGTTAATGTTATTTTATTTATAATTTATAAAAAAAAATTTTTATTTTATTTTTAAAAAAATTATTATTACTTTTATAGTTGTTGTTTTAAAGTTTAAAATGAAAAATGAAATGCAGGATTGAAGAAAAATCACTGTAACAATTTTAAATAATAGAGTAAAATAAAATTTGAAGTGAAAATTAAAGGTACAGGGTTGGAGATGACCTATCAAAATTTAGATTTGGAGGGGTTACCAAGAGAAGGCTAATATTTTTTTTATAGTTTTGACACTTCAATTCGAGGTTTACCAAATGTCATCACACAAACATGAGTGAACAGAACGTTAATTTCTTTATGGGGGGAATGCAACACTGGTTACATCACAAGTGAATACCTTTCAGCATTAGCAGCAAAAGAACTTCATCGAAGTACATCATTAAGGAAAGGTTGGGACTTTAGGATTATTAATTATCATTTCACCACTGATAACCTTTTCTAATCAAGATCAACTAGTCTTTATTTAACTCTTGTCACTTCGAAGAGGTACCTCCATAATTGTTATTAACTGATAATTATTTATTAGACCTGTTGTTACGGTATAAACCATGTTTTCATGGACCTCTTTTAATTTACTGTGGATGATTTCACCACGGTTCCACTGACATCCAAGCATATTTTGCTCTATAATATATACCTCATTTTGTTAGAGCAAGTGCGAAAATCGCTAATGTAAGTTGCAGGCAGAGAAGTGGCAAGCCTGGGTATGATGGTGAATCTGCTAACGTGGATAAGCTAGGTAGCCCGAGCAGCCTCCCTGTGCTGTGCAAACAAAACAAAAGGGAAAAGAAAAAGCACACTCCCTACGCAGGCATTATCCTGTTCAGGTTCAAAGGGACTTTCTCAGCCTGATCTATACCAGATTCAGGCACCCCTGGTGCTTTTCTTTCGTCAACACCCATGAACAGAGAACAATCAACATATTACTTAAACAGACATCATACCCTTTTTTATATTACTGGAACACTCCAAAATAGCCAATTACGATAAATGTCTTCAAATCCCAACACACCCAAACATTACCTTGTCTAAATCTTCAAAAGTCCCATCCCTCTTTTCTTCGCCTCCAAATGCTGCAGATTTTTGTCAAGGATTTTCGAGCTGACTCCTTTAACTTACATGTTCCTGCAATAAAATTCAACAAACATTTCAACCCAAATAAGAAAGGTTCTTGTCCTGGATTAAATAAAAATAAGAATTTGATGCAAAGTAATGAAGAGGCAAGCAAACAAGATATTCATTAGCATGACAAAACACACATCTGTCCATACACAATAAAATTGAAAACAACTAGTTTCAGGTGACGATGTTTTACTGCACACTGGACGATATTTGTAATTCCGGGATAATTGGATAGCAATATTACTGTATGGTTGGGGTCCCTTGACACATCCAGCAGTTGTTAGATACTGTTGGAAATTGACTTTAGAATCTGTTATGTAGTTGAAGTCATATACAATATATTAGAATTAGATTATGATTAGGATAGATATTTAGAGATAATTAAGACTTTATTGTTTCAGATAATATTTTAGATAATATTTATGACTTATGATTTATTAGTTTAGGATAAGAAGTCTTTTAAATTTATGTTTCTTTCACTATAAATATATCAATAAAACTTCATAGTTTGAAGTGCTTCAATAATGCTATAATATTTTTCTTTTCCATATTTCTATTTATGATCATAAAAACCCAATAAATTGGTGTCAGAGCTATCTTCTTAAGGGGCCTATATGTTTCCGCAAAAAAAAAAAATTGCAAAAACCAACGAAAGTTTGCCACGTCGATACAACAAGAGTGTCATGATGAAGCAACAAGAATATGATGAAATAACAAAATGATGAGTTTTCCATTCAAAGCTCACTCCTATAACCAGGAGTTGTTTTAACTCCATACCATGATCCATGAATAAGCCTATGCCTATAACCATAACCCACAACAAAGTTCATGCCAATGACTTTTGTCATATATAACCATATCAATGACTTATGTCATATAACCATGCCCATAACCATATCAATGACTTATGTCATATAATCATGCCCATAACCATAAACAACATGCCCATAACCATAAATAATGCCAAAAACTTCATGCCAGATTTCGAGATATTTCACAGCTTCAAAGTCAAGGAGGAGTGTTGGAAATTGACTTTAGAATCTGTTATGTAGTTGGAGTCACATACAATATATTAGAATTAGATTATGATTAGGATAGATATTTAGAGATAATTAAGACTTTATTGTTTCAGATAATATTTATGACTTATGATATATTAGTTTAGGATTAGAAGTATTTTAAATTTATGTTTCTTTCACTATAAATATATCAATAAAACTTCATATTTAGTAGTGCTTCAATAATGCTCCAATATTTTTCTTTTCCATATTACTTGTTATGATTATAAATAACTTTCTTCTTTCTTTTTAGATTGTGGTTGCTTACAATCCTTTGGGGTGGAAGCGAGAGGAAATTATACGGATTCCTGTGCGTTTTTTCATCTTTGTATTGCGCATTACAACTCCAAGAGCTCTTTTTTCCACAAAAGAGTTATTTCACTAATAAAAAAATCAAATTTGCTTCAGGTTTCCAAGGAAAATGTTATTGTTCATGATTCTAGTGGAAAAGAAATTGAATCTCAGCTTCTACCCATTTCAAATACTACTTTGAGCATGAGAAATAAATACGTTAAAGCATATCTGGGAAAATTTCCCAGTGAAACAATCAAGTATTGGCTTGCCTTTTCAGTATCCTTACCACCCCTTGGTTTCAGCACATATGCGATTTTAACTGCAAAGCAAATAGGTTAGCACAATAGCTTGTTTTTCTAATTCTTTTTCTCTCATGAACTTGATTACTGCAAAATAATATTCTATGACGAAGTAGTTGACAGTGTGATCTGTCTTGCAACTGTTTTTCATTGAAGAGCATAGATCGATTATCTCTAAGGTTTTCACATCAGAAGAAAGTACAAAGGAGACCATAGTAGTTGGCCAAGGAAGTTTAAAGCTGCTTTATTCAGCAGATGGCCGGAAACTCTCTCATTTCATCAATAGCAGAAGGCTGGTATGCTTTATGCGGTGGAATTTGCTTAGAGTTCATTCATCTGTGTTCTTACTCTTCAGCTGATACTTCTTTTTTCTGACATTTTCTCCTGTATATTTCCCTTCAATAAGACATTTAAGTTTCCGAATTATGAATGTTGCTGAAGCTCTTTTTTCTCACACCAGGTAGCTGCTCCATTTAAGCAGTCATATGGTTATTATACTGGAAATGATGGTACTGATACAGATCCACAGGTATATTTTGATCATTTCTTATATATATATATATATATATATATATATATATATATATATATATATATATATATATATATTACCAACTGTTTCTTAATAATTTCATTTAAAGCTCTCATTATGGGAGAAAACCAGCTTGATTCATTTGTTTTTTTGAAGGCATCCGGGGCATATGTTTTCCGTCCAAATAAGACAGTGACGATAAAACCTGAATTCCTGGTAACTTAATGTGCTAAACATTTTACTAGTTATTCTCCGTTTGATAAATTGATGTTGCTCAAGGAAAGTAGAAATGTTTGTTTTGTATCAGTCTCCCTTAACTTTTGTGAGAGGTCCTCTACTGGATGAAGTACATCAGCAGGTCAACCCATGGATATCTCAGGTACTTGTGACATCAAATATATATTTACCCGATTTCATCATTTCACATGTATGAGAACTAGAGGTAGTGTTATGTTAGTATTTTAGTGTAATTAGATCGACTGGTTTGACAAATGCATCGTGATGTTTCATCGAACAAGTCAGGAGAGTGCAGGATGTACACTTGTTCGGGTACGGTTACGATTTGGGGGTCCGGGGGCAGCGCCCCGGGTTTTTCATTCCTGAACAAATGCATTCTTTGAAAAGTTCATCAGAAAAATGACTTTTGGACGAAACAGTGTTTCTTTTGGACAAAGCTGAAACCCGAAAAAACATGTCTTTTAGACATGGCTGCTACCCGAAACAGTATGTCTATTGACATTTAGGTTATTTATTTCACCAAAAACGAAATTGGCAGGCATATAGAAAAACCCGGTTGCTTTTTCACCGTAATTCATATTCTCTTTCTTGACAATTTCTGACTCTATCTGATTGAAAGTTTGGTGGACTGACCAAATAAATTTCAATCTGAAAACGTAATGCGACTTCAGTAACATCCAGGAAATCCCCAGATTCCAACATGTTATGGTGTGGTCTTTTTTTCTCAAGTTGGCATGTGGGAAAAGGTAACTCATTTATTTTCATGCTTAGATTACGCGGGTCTACAAGGAGAAGGAACATGCTGAAGTCGAGTTCACTGTAAGCTTTATTTTTCAGCATTATTGTTATCTGTCTAAGAGTTGTTTGTGGGTTTCGATTTTGATGACTCTTAAGTAATGCCTTCTCAGATTGGACCTATTCCTGTAGATGATGGGATCGGGAAAGAAATCACAACTCAAATTTCAACCGCCATGATGACTCATAAAACATTCTATACAGATTCTAACGGACGAGATTTCATCAAACGGGTACATTAAACTTAACTAGTTTATACCTATCCTTATATACTATTATGTTTCCAGCATCATTGTCTTCATATTACAAGCATACTTATTTGATTTGTTAAATATTAATACTAGGTTTTCCCTAACAATTTCGCAAAAGAATGATTTGTAATTACAAAATTTTCAGGAGTGCGTTTATTTGACGTTATCGGTCTACTGATTTTCTTTTCTTGATTCTGAAATGCTTCATAGATTCGAGATTTCAGGAGAGACTGGGACCTCCAAGAAAATCAACCAATTGCTGGAAATTATTATCCTGTATGTTTTTTCTTTACAAAAAAATTCATAATTGCTCTTCTTAGTTATTTACTTACATAATGTCTGTTTTTTCGTGTCTTTATCCTTTTCTTTTGCACATATTCTTTCCCAATTCTCGGTCATATATGCTTTTGTTCCAGATCAATCTTGGTATATATGTGCAAGACAACAGCACAGAGCTCTCTGTGTTGGTGGACCGTTCAGTGGGAGGATCTAGCTTAGTGGACGGTCAAATAGAACTGATGCTCCATAGGTCTATCAATCATACTTGAACACCACTTTGCATATATTTATATTTTCAGTCTTGTAAGCTTTTTGTCTGATTCATCAGATTTATCTCTGAACTTTGTGTTGGCTCTATAGGAGATTGATTATTGACGATAAAAGGGGTGTTGGCGAGGTGCTCAATGAGACTACTTGTTTCTCAAATGGATGCGAGGGTTTAACTGTAAGTGCAAGTTTCAAGTTTTTACCCTTTTTAATAGAAATATTGTCTTTAAGCTGTGATTTCTGGTATATTTTGACGTAAATCTGTATTTTTTTTGGAGTGAACTCTACATATTGATTGTATAAAATGCAATACTCGCAGATCCAAGGAAGATTCTTTTTGAAAATCGATAGACTAGGCGAAGGTGCCAGGTGGCGTCGTACAGTTGGCCAAGAGATATACTCACCGGTTCTCTTAGCATTTTCAGAACAGGTTTGTCTACATTATTTCATCACATGAAGTTTCAACACTTGGGGTAATTACTTTTTTGGCCTTGCAGGATCAAAATGATCGGATGAATTCCCACTTACCCACTTTCTCTGGAATCGATCCATCCTACGCCCTGCCAAACAATGTTGCTATCATAACCCTTCAGGTACCTCAGAATTAGTTCTCTTGCATAACCTTCATCTATATCGATCTCGAAATCCTGACATTTGGGAGCATTGCAGGAACTTGAAAATGGAGAAGTGCTCCTTCGGTTGGCTCACCTATACGAGGTTCTTTTTTTTTTTTTTTTTCCGTCTCGTAATTGATGATGTTTATACAAGATATCAACATGTTCATTTTGGTGAATACAAAGACGGGAGAGGACAAAGACTATTCGGCGATGGCAAGTGTGGAGTTGAAAAAGCTATTTCCAAACAAGAAGGTAAAAGATGTGTGTGTTTCGAAACACGCAATACAACTCTGTTGATTTTTCTTAAATTTGCAGATAGTTAAAGTGAGAGAGATGAGTTTATCGGCGAATCAAGAAAGAAGCGAGATGGAGAAGAAAAGACTAGTTTGGAAAGTGGCAGGAAAACAAGAAGAAAAGGTGGTAAGGGGACGGGCTGTGGATCCAGCGGGGCTAGTAGTGGAACTTGCGCCCATGGAAATCCGGACATTCTCCATAAATTTGAGTCATCTCAAATTATGATTCCTGAAAACCACCACTGCTCTATAGGCTTGG
The DNA here is from genome assembly GCA_949673415.1 of Euphorbia schlechtendalii. Taxonomy (NCBI): domain Eukaryota; kingdom Viridiplantae; phylum Streptophyta; class Magnoliopsida; order Malpighiales; family Euphorbiaceae; genus Euphorbia; species Euphorbia schlechtendalii. Next base: position 10,001 of record CATIWQ010170437.1, on the reverse strand, counting down.
AGCAACTTTTTGCTATGGCCTAGTGAATGCGGCCCTGCATTATGCTACATGCTGAATAAAACTTCTCCGTGTATTTTTTATTGGAAGCTTCTTATTTGCTTGAATTCTGGTTACGATGAAGCTTTTTTATTGTGGCACTGGAATCATTGTACTCGAAATCTGCAAAATGCATCAGATGATTATTCGGCAATTAAATTAAAAAATTGAATGTGTTATTATAAGAAGGCATCGAGTTTGAATACAAGCAACATAAATACATGATAGACCTTACACCAGATTTCAAGAAAATTGAAAAACCTCCTTTGAAAAAGTTACGGCCATTCACATCCTTTTTCTCGCGTTCTTCCCATGCAGCTTAGTTTCAATATCACCTGTAAATCCTTCTTTAAAACCCGCTAGCCACTTGATATTCCAGATATACCTCCTCTATCTCTAGCAACCTAGTGCTCTATAGTTTCACTTCGTATAAATATAAAACATCTAAGAAGTTAAAATTGTGCTGAGCTATTTGGGTTGTGGTAGAATTGGATATCTTATTAATGACTGCCTCCTGTTTATGTTACACCCCTTAAGGCGATTGATGCGAAAGTTATCAATTTTGATATGGACTTTGATGGTGACAGAAACCATATCAAATGATGATAGGTAAGTGCAGAAGAGTAATGCAAATGCTAATATGAAGGAGCGCCATTTGAAAGGATATTCATAATGCTATTTCAGGAGACTATGGGATTTGAGATGACAGGATATAAATGTAGAATTGTAATTTTCGGGATTGTGAATGATAATAAGCGGTAGGAATACGCGAACACTATAGGCAGATGGAAGGCGTGTCTCTCTACAAAATGGATGGAAAGTTGGATGATTTGGTATGTTGATTTGACTCCATTTTCCTTATACTGTCCATTATCTGCAAGCAAACAGATCTTGGCTAATAATTCTCGTTTTGGCTAAGTATTCATTCGAAATATATATAGCTTACGACCAACTGTATCATTAGATCTATGGGCACAGGAAAATTTAATGAAATACAAAGAACTGTATAATGTTAGGATTTGTAGTGTTTGATGTGAGGAGTATTGTTGAGGGATTCGGGATTTATTTTCATTGTTTGTCTATTTTGTAGATTACTTAATTATATAAACTGGTTAATTATGTCAGTGAATTTAAAGTAAATAGTAATAATAAATAAAGCTAGAATATATGTAAACTTTTTTTTTATCAATGAACATGTGTAAAACTAAATTTCAACAAGTCGAGCACATTTAATCTTAAGGTCCATGACCCCAAATAAATGTTTATGTCCTGTTTATGTTTTTGAAGAAAATCGGAAATCGAAAACCGGAAATGAATTCATATGTACTTTTTTCTAATGCATCGATTTGTATGCCGAATTGGAATTGTCTCGTAATGCATCAGAGAATAATTATTGTCTACAACTTCGATAACAATCCCGGGAGAGAGAAAAACATAAAGTGAAAAATAAAATTTCATCAACTTTATTTTTCATCAATTTTCATCAATTTATAGACGATGAACATGAAAAAATGTACTTTTGATATACATGGAAAACATAAATTCAAACAAATCCATGAACTTATTTATTTTTCAATAAAAGATTAAAATCCAATTATCTAAATTGATTCACCCGCTCAGTGGTGGACAACATATTTCCAACATTTTTGTACTCTCTATGAAATGCAGAAAAGGAGAGACGAATGAAACAAAAAAACTGGCATTATATGCAGAGCATTATTAACATAAATATCTGAAAAAGGATCGAATATTATCTCCTAGGTGATGGGAACTCTCAAAAAATTCTCCATCTCTTACAAAAAAAAAAAGAAAACATTCTTATCCAAAAAACCAAACCCAAAATATCTTGGTGCCTCGTGCATATTTTTATTATAAATAGGAACACGATCTGAACTCCAGTGATCACCCAAATAACAGCTTAATCAGTGAAGAAGATGATGCAAGCAGCAGCTATAAGCATTTCACAAAGTCCTATTATCCTTCCAAACAATTTGTACAAGTGTCATAAACCCAAGTTAATGGTAGCTGCCAATTCATCCATTTCCTTTCGCCATTCAACCTCCATAGCAGCAGCAGCAGCAGCTACTGTATCCTTTGAGGCGTCCACTGTTGATTACACCTCTCTCATCTCGTGAGCATCCTTAGCTAATTCTTCTTTAATTAATTGATTCAATTTGTTTCAAAGCCACAGTGTTAAGAAGAGTTGTTCATTTTTGTTGCAGTGTGTTTCCAGCAGAGGCATGTGAAACCATCGGTGGAGAAGCTTGTTTATACGCAGACGTATACCCGGAAGTGAAACTGGCTATTAATACAAACCAGCCTGCAATTGCCTCATCTGAGTCTGTTGAAAGAGACTACCTTCTCTACAATGATGCAAAAACGTACGTTTGCACTTGCATACTGTTGTGTTGGAATGAATTGAACTCAGTTCCGTGTAAATTTATTTATGGTTTACAAGTTAGAACTGAACCCATTGGATGAAATGTGTTGTGCAGGGTTTTCTGCGCAGAGGCATGCGATGATCTGGGAGGAGAATTCTGTGGGCGTGACTATCAGAGAGGAGTTTACTAGCACGATTATATATAGGAATAGGACCTTATGTGTGTATATTTTCAAGTATTTCATGTTACCCTCTACTTTCACTAATTTCCTCAATACATATATGTTAACGTATAATATTCGATGATGAGTCCACACACAAACAGATGCAAGAGATAATTATCTAAACGACAAATCTCATTTGTATAAGTTCCTCCCCAACTTTAAAAGTACAGTTTATGCATCATTACCCCTCAACTTTGTTCAAATACCCGGATATCACCCCGAACTTATAAAATGATCAGATACCCTCTTAATTTGGCAAAAATGAATCACTTAAATCAATCGAGCTTAGTTGGCAACTGATGTGACATGAATTGAATAATGAAGTGAGTTTGTTCACTTTCCAGGAAAAACAAATTTCCTCTCAACACATACAGGTAACTCAATTGGGAGGTCATAATTAAGTTACAAAATGAATGTATAGCTTTTTAACTTAACTTTAAGGTGCTTATGAAGTCATGGAAAACATTTATTGAAATTGAATATAAGTTATTCTATTTGTATAAACAATGGAACACCCTAGAAAATCTCTATACGAGTTCATATTCAAAGCTGTAGTAAGAAGATTACTAGAGATATCTTATGCTAATATATATACACATATATTATAATCACTCAATTTTCTCAATTGAAGTAGTTAAGTTTGTTAATTATACTTGAAAATTGGCATTGTAAGTTTCCAAATGTGAAGCATGGCAGTTGTAATTGGGACAACAAAAAGATCAACATTCAGATAAATTGTTTTATTAAAGAACAAAAAGAAAAGGAACATTAGTCAAGTACAACACCATAAGTTTCCTACAGGTTTGGAACCCAGAATGATAATTACCCTACTAAAAACCACAGAGCAAAATGGAAATTGAGAAGCCAAATCCATTCACAGACAAGAAGTTGAGGTAACTAGTTAGTGCCTGATGTGAGTTCACATCATTCCATGATATCCTGCTGAATCCAGCAGCACTGCTTTGATTTGCTCAGGTACCACATCCTCGCCTTCCCTGCATTGCTGCTAACAAACAAAACAAACGTACACATCTTTCAGCAACAACAAATCGAAACAACCAGATTTAAAAAAAGAGGCATACCTCAGCTCGAAACACATCGAGTGCAAAGCCGTTGAAACAGCTGATGACAGCCTGCTGAACATCCAAGCCGAGGTTGTCGAGAGCCCTCATAGTGGACAGCAATAGGCCCGGTCTGCGTCCACAAAACATATGAATGTTGACACCCCTTCCTTCTCTTGCCCTAACTTCAACCTGCAAAACATTCTTATTATTCCTGCATCGATAGGTTTTATTGATCACCACAGAACGCTTACATAACCACATACCCAACAACTCAATCACAACTTCAACAATTTTCTCTCACAATTATATGTGTGAGAAAGACAGAATATTTTGGCCCTGTACTTGGCGGAATTTGTCACATTAGCCTTCACTAGGAAGTTCATCTACTTCAATTATTTGTATGTTTTGCCTTCACACTTCAATTTTTAGCAAAACATGGGCAAACAGTTCTACCATAAGAATGATATCATTTGACCACAAGCCTACTACCAGTTTTCTTAATACACTTCTAATACAAGTAAGTAAACAACTGTCTTTCAATTGCCAGTTTTTAGAAACGGGACCAATTGTACATTTTCGTTGAGAATTTTTACTGTCATAATAAAGAGCACATGTCCATGTACTCCAAATACAAAAGTATCTAGCTACTAATGATGTGCAACGGAAGTATAATTCTATGGCCACATCCAGCAACCCAACTATGAAAACTAAATGAATGACAACCAATAGGCAATAGTCAGAAAAACAAACAAGCCATTAGAGAAAAATTTGTCCAAAAACAAAACGTCACTAAAGTAATAATCTTTGCGGCAAGAACAAGATGAGAAGATTTACCCTAGGATGTTGATTTTTAGGACTTGGCAAAGAGGTGGGGCATAATTCCTCCTTGACACGGCAAGGGAGAGTGGAAGGAGTTGGTGTCAAAGGATGGAAGCTAGTAGTAGATGGTGGAATTGCAGAGCCAGAAGGGGCTGATTCCAATTCATTATGAAGATCATTGATCCTTTGCAGAAGCTCCTTTAAGTAATCTATAGCATCCCCTAGTATTGAAGCTCTATCCATCTATTTACAATTTCAGTCAAAGGATAAGGATATGCGCAATAAATATGAAGTAAAATGAATAGTTATTAGTTGAATCAATCTAATTAATTACCTTGCTGATCTTGGGGACAACAGATCTAAGCATGTAGAGCCTGTCATTAAGCCGCTTCCTTCTCCTTCTCTCGGCCATCAAATTCTTGGCAGGCATTCCCTTCTTCTTACCCTTCTGATCACCGCCATGCACGGTGCTATTTGCATTTGAATTGCTTCCGCCATTATTTTGGAAGCTGTCTTCCAAAATATGGTCATCAGAATCATAATTCAAACCAGAAACATCAAAGCTCCCTCCTTCCTCTATTTCACCTCCTTCACTTCTCTTCCTCTTCCAGTTCCCTCCAATTCCTCTCCCTGATAAGTCCAAGTTCCCCAATTTATCCCCATTTTGCCTCAACATAGCTCGCTTCTGAAATAGAGTCGGCGGTGAACCCAGTGGAGCCAAGCCCTCAAGCGGCCTCAAAACCTTACCCCTACTTAAAAACACCCCATTGCCATCAAACCCCTCAATCCCCAAATTCCCAAACCCACAAGGTGACAGCTGAGAAGATTGAAACTCAGAGTCGGCAAAAGGCATCAAGCTGGAACCTTGATTTGGCTGATACTGAGGAAGAAAAGCAGTTTCACAGCCCAAATCGAAGCCATTATCAAAAGGGTTGGTAACATTGGCAAGGGAAGAGAAGCAAGACTTCGGAGGGAGAAAATTGAGAGAAGGGTCGAGAGTAAATTGCTGAGAGGGAGAACAAGAAGAAGAAGAATCAATGGAGTGTAAAAGGAGGTTTTCAGGAGCAGAGAAAGCAAGGTCTCTGATTTCATGGTGGTGGTTTTGAAGAGAAGAAGAAGATGGGTTGATATCGGAATTCATATACCAGTCAGTTTCAAGCATGGATTTGAAGGTAGTACTAAAAGAAGCATTATTAACCATGCCCAAGTCGTCAACTTTAGGGTCGGGTTGGTTGTTTTCAGTGACGGAATGGTCTCTTCCAGTCCAGGAAGAAACAGCATCTTCCTCTTCGTCTTCAACAGAAGCTCCTTCCATCCAAACGACGCAGTCCGGACCCAATACCATTTTTCTTGTTTCTGTTTGGTTTGCTGGTTTTGAGAGAGTGGGGAAAACGTTTTAGAGCAGCAGCAGAGAAAGAAACGTCATGGAGTGTAAGGAAATGAACAGAAAAAGAGATTCGAAGATTGAAAGTCTTTTTCTTTTTGGAGTTTTGTACTGAAAAGATAAAATGAATGGAGAGCGCTGCCTGTGTCTTATCTCTCTGTCTCTTTTCTGTTTCCTTATATTTTCACTTTTTTTTTTCTTTTGAAACGTTTTTGTAGGGGCAATATCAGTTTGCCCCCTCACTTTCTCAAATTACTTGAGTTTAACCCCACGGTTTAAAATTATTCGTTGAAATATTTTTTGCTTTCCCATAATTAAAAAAAAGGAAGTATGTAAGAAAATGTTTTATACAAAATAGGCTTAATATATTTACATTTCATATAAACTTGTTTAAAATGAATTATTATCATCCTGAACTTTTATATGTGTTAAATACCTTACTGAAATTGTTTAAAACGAGTTATTTTATCTTCTTATCATCACATGTTAACTAGAAGTTGATATGAATCATTAAGAAAGCAAACTAATGCATTTTAAACAAATTTAGAAATGTAGTTGACACATGTAAAAGTTCAGATTTACAATAACTCATTTTGGACAAGTTTAGTTGTATAGATGCATTAACGCTAAAAGTTATGCGAGAAGAAATTTTGAATCCTTGAAAAAGTAATGTCAAATGCTACCCTAAGTAATTGTTTATAAGAATTTGCATTCAAAATTCTCGATTAAAGTAGTAAAGAATTTATTTTATTTTACATATCATATTATATTCACGTTTTGTTCATGAAAAAAGATGTTCGAAATTGATTTCATTTGCATAACCATGTTTCTAATATTAGATCATAACATGGCACTGCTATACATATTAACATGTATTGATGTCCGGCCAGAATTCATCTTCTGGGATTGAATCTTATCTCTTGCAAAACAAACCTTGGCCGGAGTTTTGACGTAGCACTCTGACAATCAAGTTAGTTTCAGGAGAGAAAAGGGGAAATAACAAAAAGAACGTGTGTGGAATGAGATACATGAGAAATGAGAAATAATGGGGGTTTTTACAGGATTTTGGTGTCCAAGTGGCGAGCAGGGCTCATAAACCTGCTCATTATTGGTTGGTCGTCTGCCACAGAGGCTCGTGATCAATGAGAAGGCTGTCGTACAATATTAAACTGACAGAACCACTCTATGGATTTGACTCGGCCGGAACTTGGGGAATATGAAAATAACTTGGCGCTCTCTTCTCCAAGCATCCATCCCCTAGGACTACTGACATGGATGTGCCTTATCATAAGTCAACTTGACACGGCCGAAAACTCTCCAAACTAGAGGGACGTGGTCCTTTGCTAACTAAGCCTTTGAGAAGGTTCCAAAAAGTGTCCGCTCCAGAGATAAGGGCGATGACGTGTTCCGGCTCCTATAAACTTTATTTGTTATTTGCTGTTATCATATACTTTTATTTTTTTTATAGAAACCAAAATTTAGCTTTTAGGTTGCTAATATGTAAACTATTGTTTTTTTTTTTTTTTTGAAAATAGACTATTGTTTAATATAATTCATATAAGCTAATAATAGATGCAACAATACATATTACCCGCTATACCAACATTTCTTGCTCATGATAGTATAATTTATAAGCCTAGCTAGGTCTCTTATAACAGTCAAATGGTTTGATATGGTAGTCCATGGTGTGTAGTTGGTGAAAATTTGATGTTGTAATTTGATTTTATTTTATTAATAGTTAAATATTCATTCAAATCTGACTAAAAAATTACTAATTATCAATTGATGTGTTCTGTATATAATTTGAATATTATACTTGATAACCGATATACATAATTTTTTAAAGAAACATACAGAAAGATAGATGTTATAGCCTTATAAATTTATAACCAAGTTGATACTATGGATCCATTTTGTAGGTTAATTAGTTTGCTCATGTGGTTATATTATTACAAACAGTGCTGGCGGATCCAGCTTGGTCCGGTCAATTGAATCGATGAAACCCAGATTTGGTGACAAGAACGGACCAGATCGTGTCAAAAACTCATTGTACATCTAACCCGTTAATTACCCATTGCTCTGGTGACTCAGCGACCCAGGACGGGTTTAATGGTTCAGTGAATTTATTTTTAGCATTAAAGATAAATTTTATTGTTGATTGTACAAATAGAAACCCATCATTCCTAAAATCCAAGATTTAGACAATTTAAAACTTAGTTTCACTTTCGATTTCAAATATTTGTAAAGGAAAATGATCGTGAGTTTGTGTGTCCAGTACAGTAACAACATTTATAACTTTGGTTAATGGAAGAAAAGTGACAAAAATTCCAGCACAGTCACAACACTTCTACGTTGCTGAAGCAAGCTGCTATAGGTGAAGAGGTGTGTCCTCTTCGTATCGTTATCCTTCTTTTTTTTTTTGAGACAGCAGGAATTTGATTTTTGAGGTACCTGGGGCACGAACCCAGTACCCCCAGCTTCTCTCTCCACTTTGGGAGGAAGCTGTGACCACCAATACTTCATAAATGTTGAACTTGCATCCTTCTCTAATATATATGAAACAACATAAGAAAGAACATGGAAAACAAACTGAATAATGAAATGGAGTCCATTCTTTTTCATATACTTCGTGTGATAAATTGAGTTTATCAAAGTTTTAATATTATAAAAACAATCAATTTGTTATTTAATGAATAATGAAAAATGGCAAAATATGTAACAACTGTTCTTAACTAAATTTAAACTCACTTTTAGTATTAATAAGTTATAATTTATCGTTTAATATATATTTCTTTATCTTGTAATAACTATGAAAAAAATTAAAAAATTTTAATTCTACAACGGTTTGATTCCGATTCAGTTCCAGTTAAATCACTGACCCTTAATCTTCTCTACCTTCATCAATTTGAGGGTCGGACCGGGTTTGCCATGATTACAAATAAATAAATCGTAACTTCGATCTACATGGAAATGGAGTCGGAATATTTTCTGTGTGAAATCACACAACTTTTCTAAATAATCATGTAAGCCTGTTCTCCAATTAAATCATATAATTACTAAAATATAAGTCTAGCCAGCTTTGGTTTTTTAATGAAGTCACATAAATGATATGTGGGTAATATATATTCAATACATTTGTGCTCATTTATTGATTAATATTGAAGATATAGAGAGAGGAATTAAGATTTCAAAAGGGTTTTCTTTCAAAACAATAAATTGTCCAAAAAAACCATTCAAATTTAATATGCATTTCTAATTATACAAAAATCATTAATTCATGGTTTTCATGTGATGATTTACTTCGCATATTTTTTCAAATATAGTTTGTCCAATTCAAAGAATTAAAGCTAACAAGTGGAGTTTTGTTTATTTGTCCATAAATAATTTACATTTGATTTATATGATATAATAATTACTCCATTAAACTTCCTCGTGAGCTTAAGAATCTATGTTCTAATTTCAACAATATTTGATTCCTAGTATAACCTCGAGTAAGTATATATATTTTTGTGAAGAATATCACCTGAACGGTGAAAATGTGGTGGTGAGCCATATTGATTTTTATGCTCCCACGTCTGAACTCAACACAAGAACTAATATAAAAAATGTCAATTTTAAATTGTAATTATTTGGATGAGCCCGATATATATCAGTGCCTAGGTTCTTTTTTATATCCGTTGCAGAACCCATTCTACAATGGTTGGGATATCGTTTCAACAGTTGTAAAAACCTCGTCAAACAAATGAGAACATTTCACATTGTCTTCCAACAACTGGCTCATGCATGCTTATATAATTTTGCTGTAAATGCATGTATTCTTATACATGTCATGTGTTAATTGCATCATTGAGCTATAACTAAATGCTTCTCATACTATATAATTGTTGGCACAAACAAATTTTTAACATTGGAGTTGGCTAGCTTACATCTATTGGTATGTTCGTGAAATTGTCTAATGAGATGGCTAAGTTGTTTTTTAAACTAAGCACTTTTTCTTGGTAAAAATTAAAACGAAACCCTTTGATAGACGTGAAATGAGTAGTGTGAGAGTGTTGGGCTCAATTTTGGTTCAATTCAATAAATTTATGGGATAT
>CATIWQ010170416.1:0-11332 GCA_949673415.1 Euphorbia schlechtendalii | reverse complement strand
ATGCAAATGCAGATACTAGGTAAATCTTGGGAGTAAAATGAGCTAAAGTGGAATTCTATGAAAAAAGAGTGAAAAAGGTGCAAAAAGATGCATGGAACTTAAAGATTTGGCTTAGGATTGAAGCTGTCGAAGATCGGTGAAATTACAAGAAGATTTCTAAGTAAAACTCAATTCACGGTCGCGACAATCATTCGCGGTCGCGACTTGTTTACTTCAGATACATAAGTCTGCCAATCAAAGATTCACGGTCACGACATGTGTATCGTGGTCTCGACTTGGACGGTTTTCTGGTATTATCTTCTCAACTAACAACCGCCAGATAAGCATGATCAACCGCCATCAACTACCAACGAACAGATGCCTATCAAGAGTCAACCAATCATGAAAAGGTGCTTATCCATTGTGGATTGTATCAAAGCTTCTCAAGCAATCACAATGAAGAGATGCAATCTTTCACCAATGGACACAACCCTTCATTTAGATAGACGTAACCCTTCGAACTCTATAAATAGGGCTCCATTCCATCACAATTTCGTGCATGGTAGCATTGGATGTGTGCAGCATTAGAGTGCAAATAAAGAGTCACATATAGTGTGTGTGTGTGTGTGTGTAGATAGATTCTCTATGTTCTTAAGTGTTAGCGATAAATTGTTTAAGTGATTCGAATCCTTGTTTCGATCACTAGATTTCTTTATATTCTGGAGCGATTGTTGTATAAGTGTACTTGCAAATCACTTATCAATAAAAGTTTTCGTTCTTCAATATTCGTTTGTTCAATATTCACAAAGAATAGCATCCTAGCGGAGGTTCTGTACGGGCCGAGATCGAATTCAAAGTAGACGCAGGAATTGCGAGAATTGACGACTCCCATTAAAGAGTGGATACGGCTTGATCAACTTTAGCTTTCACTTGCATACCTTACAACTTTGCTTTGCTTTCTACTTATACTTTCTATTTCGAAGTTTATGATATGTCTATGAGTCATAATACGTATTTCGTGCTAAGTCTTTTATGTTAATCAAGTTATATGTGTTGGAGTTAATTTTAAGAGTAGTTTCAGGGTTAACAATATCGTGTATAATCACTGGATCTGTGATATAACGCTGTTTAGTGAGCCAACATTTTTGGAATAGTAACTTGCTAAATGTGGCTATGTGAGAGCGACCCGTACTAAGCATAGTATTGATGTTATCCAGGTTTTCATAATTATCTTATTTCATTTTAGCTAGGTTTAGAAAAGTCATTTCATGTGCTGCTCTGCGGCGAATCATTGAACATCTGAGTGTTTTGAACCTAGTTTGTTATATTAGTTTAGTGAGTCGTAACATCTTTATTGAACTTGCATATTTTCTCTGCTATACTTGTTCGTAATGAAGATTCTCTATATTTTTAGATTCTCTAATCTTCCACATCTATATTTACTCAACTTTTCATTCTAATCTTCCTATCCAAAAATCTCAAATCTATTTTTATTTTCTTTTACTTTGTCTTTCCTTGTTTTTCCTTAGACTTGGTTCCTTTCCTGTGGGTTCGATATCTTTTAAAACTAAATCGCAACTATATACTTGTAGTTATCATCATTTTTCTATTTGATAAGAGGTATTGACAGCACCTACATTTTTCATGACCAAGTTTTTGGCACCATTATTTGAGGATAAGCCTTATGAAACGAGTGTAGCCAAGTTTCACGAACAAGTTCTTAGAACCATTAGTTATTAAACTTATTAGTAGAAAAGTGGTGAACAGTTATAGCGGTGCCCGTTTGGTGCTAGAACCTCTGCACATTCGAGGCAATAAACCCACTATAGTAAGAGTCACACAGTACAATGCACTATTTACCCGGACTCGCACAATTGTGTGAAAGCTGAACAAAGCCACCTCATGACATGAGAAAGAGCCACAGTTGCAAATTCTCAAAAAGCCTATTACCCCATGGGTAATAGGCAACCATCACCTGTTTGTTCCAAATGGATTGGCAAACATGATTCACACCTTAAACCAAGCCTACTACCACATGGTCATTATGGTGATCAATTTGTTTGTTCCAAATGGATTGGCAAACATAAATCACAAACCTCAGCCTTTTACCATGCGGGTATTACGGCTAGCAACTTGTTTGTTCCAAGTGGATTAGCCAACATAAGTCACACTTTACCACACATGTATCACAGAATTCAACCTCTTTTATTCCAAAAGGATTGACAAAACACGAGTCGCACCTCAACCCCAAGTTTACTACCACACAAGTATTACGGAAATAGACCTGTTTGTTCTAAATGGATTGGAAAACACAACCCTCGACATCACATAGATGTCACCTCAAACTATTTACCTATTACCACACGGTAACTTGATTATGTCACGATGTCACACAGACATCGTACAAATCTCAAATCCAACCCCCGTTGTTGGATTTTCATCTTCACATATTTTCATCTTTACCTAACGACTAACCTGTTTGTTTCAAATGTATCAGCATACATGTTATTTCACATCATGGCATGCTAACCCCTTTTGAATGTAGCCATAACATTAAACATTTCACGCATTTGTCAAATCACGAGTCATGTCACGAATCTTACATGCACAATCTGATCGTCTGCTTGTGTATCTTAGCTAGGAAGAGGCCTGATTGACGCCTGGTCTGCATTTCTCCATTTGTTGCCAGTCTGGAGGGGGTTTCGTACTCTGACTCAAGTGAGGACTCGGGTTCAAACTCAGATTCAGTTCCACGCACTATTATGGCCAATCCACAAGAAGAAGGCGCTAGGTAAGATCACCCTGTCCTTACGAGATAACATTCTTAGTAGTCGTCGATGAGCGCCAAGATTGCAGCTGCCTTAAATGCCTTTGTCAATAGCGAACAGCTAGCATCGCTCATTCGCCAACATGTCGGGAGGGCACAGAATGCAGTAACCAACTCGGAGGTCACCCTTTACAACGCCAATCTAACAGGGGGACCTCCCACCTCACACATGGTGCCCCCGACTACCTTTTATTAGTTTAAGGCTGGATAAAGTCAGCTGAACTAGGCTCTGATTGGGTAGCCAGGATATAACTTTACCAATCCTCCCCAATTCTTCCTAGGATAAATAGGGTAATCGGTATTCGCATCGGGGTCTTTCTGTCAAGGAATGACCCAACAGCCTATTCCCAATTAGAGTACATCAATGGCCGCACAGTTCCAGGCACCTCAATTACCCCATTTTGTGGCATCTCCCCAGGAGCAATATAGCTCTTATCCAAGCGCAGGGAATGCCATCCTCCAAAAACCAGGAATGGAGGAACTATGGCAACAATTCTTAGCCACCCACGGTGTTCATCTCATGAATTCATACTCAGAGCAACCAACAATCGAGGATGAAGATAACTTACCCCCAAACTTCGCAATGCCACAGTTTGAGAAATATGTAGGATCTGGCGACCCGCATGCTCATTTAACACATTATCAGACAGTAATGAGAGCATTGAGGGTCAGCGATCGAATAATGGCTAAGCTCTTCGTCATAACCTTAGGCCACCCAGTTAAAGAATGGTACAACCACCTTCCACTGAACATTGCCACCAATTGGAATAGCCTTGCTCAAGCTATGCTGGGGCATTATGGTTTCAACTCTCAGATGGAAACCACTATGCAACATCTGGAGGCTATAAGGCAGGAGCAGGGTGAGAGCTTCAAGTCTTACTATGCACTCTGGATGGCTACACAGGTCAGGCTTTGGGCTCGCTTAACTCTACTAGAGATGATAACCAAGGTTCTGGATGATGCACTGCCATCATACAGGAACAAGTTTGGATTACACATCTTCTCGAGCTATCAAGAAGTGTTTGAGAAGGTAGAATGAATGGAACATTTGGAATCCATGGATACGTCTGGAGGGTATTAACATCGAAAGATGATGTAATAAATTAGCATTTAGCTACTTTGCCCACAAGGCTTTTGAATTATTTTTTAATAAATTGAATATTGTTTACTTGCTTGATATTCTATCAATGACATCACGCATTCTCATAAGCATGTACATATTTTTTTGGCACATGTGACCCATCATTTCATGAAATTAATTTGGGTATAAGTGGATTCCCCACAATAAATTCAAATGATTTGACTCTTGAGAGAAAGTGAGAGACAAATACATGTAGTTAGACAATGTGTGACAGTAATTGCCTCATCATACAAGGATGAAAGATCAATGGAAAGATCTCCAATCACGAAACGTCTACTGACTCACGCAAAGATCAAAAGGATGGAGCTAGAATAAGGCTAAAATGTCGACCAAGCAAGTTGCGACCAAACAACTGGTGTAATGTCACAAAGAAGGAGTCAGATTGTTGAACACGTCAACAACTCTATCATAACCATTCACAAGACCAAACAAATGGCGCAATGCTACAAAGAAGGGCTTGGATTGTTGAACACGTCAACAACTCCACCACCATCATTCACAAGACCAAACAACCAGCTCAATGCCATAAAGATAAAAAGGAGTTAGACCATTGAACACATCAACAGTTCCTTCACACAGTTTGCTACTATTTATGGGGTAATCATGATCAAGACTCATCATCACATACACCTCAAGCCATCAAAGCAGCGCGGGCACCAACCAATCGATCAGAAATGTTGAACGAGATAACAAATGAAGTCGTGGACATGGACGGTGTTCGCCACTTTTCCACTGATAAGTTTAATAACTTAATGGTTCCAAAAACTTATTCATGAGACTTGGCTATACTCATTCAGTAAGGTTTATCCTCAATAATAATCCCAAAAATTTGTTCACGAAAAATTTAGGTGTTGTCAATACCCCTTATCACATAAAAATATGATGATAACTGCAAGTATACAGTTATGATGTAGTTTAAAAAGATATCGAACCCACAGGGAAGGAACCAGGTCTAAAGATCAACAAGGAAAGACAAAGTAAAAGAAATTAAAAATAGTTTTGAGATTTTTTTTTATAGGAAGATTAGAATGAAAAGTTGAGTAAATATAGATGTGATAGATGAGAGACTCTAAATACATAGATTTTTACTATGAATAAGTATAGCAGAGAAAACATGCAATTTCAACAAAGATGTTACGATGCACTAGACTAATCTAACAAACCCGGTTCAACACACTCAGATGTTTAATGATTCGTCATAGAGCAACACATGAAATAACTTTTCTAATCCTGGTGCAAATGAGATAAGACTATTTTATAAACCTGGACAACATCAATACTATGCTTAGTACGGGTTGCTCTCATATAGCCACATTTAGCAAGTTACCATTCTAAAAATATTGGCTCACTAAACAGCGTTATATCACAGATCCAGTGATTATACACGATATTGTTAACCCTGAAACTACTCTTAAAATTAACACCAACGCATATAACTTGATTAACATAAAAGACTTAGCACAAAATACGCATTATGACACATAGACATATCATAACTTTCAAATAGAAAGTATAAGTAGAAAGCAAAGCAAATTTGTAAGGTATGCAAGTGAAAGCTAAAGTTGATCAAACCGTATCCACTCTTTAATGGGAGTCGTCAATTCCCGCAATTCCTGCGTCTGCTTTGAATTCGATCTCGGCCCGTACAGAACCTCCACTAGGATGCTATTCTTTGTGAATATCGAACAAATGAATATTGAAGAACGAAAACTTTTATTGATAAGTGATTTGCAAGTACACTTATACAACAATCGCTCGAGAATATAGAGAAATCTAGTGATTGAAACAAAGATTCGAATCACTTAAACATTTTATCGCTAACACTTAAGAACGTAGCGACTCTATCTATACACACACTATATCTCTCTCTTACTTTTTCCACTCTATGCCACACTAATCCACTGCACTTCTTGAATGAACGAAATTGAAGAGGATTGGAACCCAATTTATAGAGTTTGAAGGGTTGCGTCTATCCAAATGAAGGGTTGTGTCCATTGGTGAAAGATTAAATCTCTTCATTGTGATTGGTTGAGAAGCCTTGATATAATCTACAATGGATAAGCACCTTTTCATGATTGGTTGACTCCTGATAGGCGTCTGTTCGTTGGTAGTTGATGGTGGTTGATCATACTTATCTGGCTGTTGTTAGTTAAAAAGATAATACCAGAAAACCATCCATGTCGCGACCGTGATATACATGTCATGACCGTGAATCTTTGATTGGCAATCTTTTTTTTCTAAAGTAAACAAGTCGCGACCGCGAATGATTGTCGTAACGTTGAATTAAGTTTTACTCAGAATTCTTATTGTAACTTCATCGATCTTCGACAGCTTCGATCCAAAGCCAAATCTTTAAGTTCCACGCATCTTTTTGCACCTTTTTCACTCTTTTTTCATAGAATTCCACTTTAGCTCATTTTACTCCCAAGATTTACCTAGTATCTGCATTTGCATAAAAAACAACTACATACCAAGTGAAATCTTTTATATGAAGTATAAAAACGACTAAAACTACAGTGTTTATTGTAAAAAATTATTGTGATAATAAGTGTAATTGTACACTTATCAAACGGCCACCGATCTATCAGATCAATAAAGTCTTACACAATTGCTACCACGCATAGGTGAAAGAAATAAATCGATGAAAAGCTATACGAACAACAAAATAAATTTGTATTTAGCATGTCAATTAACACTCGGTTAGTTGAGAAAAAATTAAGGCCTATTTTCAAAACACAAAAAGAATAGTCCGCTGAGTTGAAAACCCGAAAAGGGCGGTTCAGGCAAAACTTAGGGCACCGAGAGAACTACATTGGTTAGAAAACTTGAAAAGGCTAATCAATGGCAAGAGTCAAATTATTTTAAACCTTTATACCCTTGTTAAGTTCATCAATGAATTGTCATTTTTGCTGAATCTTTATGCATATGCTTATTTTGATTGCTTGCATGTCAATGGTAGAATATCGCAAGTAAACATCCAAAAATGAAAAAAATAAATAAAAGAAAAATGAGTTCGCTGGATTGAAAACCTAAAAAGGTGGTTCAGGTAAAAATTAAGACAAGGTTCGATAGATTGAAAACCCGCAAGGGCGATCTATGCAAAAGTTAGAACCAATATCAAATTGATTATCTCCTCCTCGAAACGGTACGTGCATGGCATGATATACCTTCAACACTTCAAGCGAACGGCTTCCAAGTAATCACTGTCGACACAATGCAGGATCGATGACTAATCTAGACTTTCCTCAAACCAGATCCAAGCTTTGAACTCGAATCTGATTCAATGAACCCATGGTCGTCGCTTTGAGGGAATCATCCATGGAATCCCTAACAAGATAAACCCTAGGGGCAACCATGCACCAGCACAAGAGAAGGCTCTTCAATGAAGGAAACCCATGACACTTACAGCAGATGAACATACATCATATGATAATTATTGTTCATGCATAAAGTCATTCATACATGCATACACATCATGACACTTACAGGTCAAGGCAATGCTAAACGGCAACTCCATTCCAATGAGAGGAACAATCAACCTCCAAATGAGGAAACTACAAATATCAATGACAATGGCCCAACTCAAGCCATTTCAACTTTCATCAAATTCAAGCTTACTTAGGCCTCCTTCAAATAGCGTTACAAGTTCACAAAAGCCTCCCAAAACAATGGAGTGGCCATCGGGACATCCCTAAAAATCTCAAACTTAAATTTCTTTGCTTATCATGGGCCTGAAAAAAAATTTCTCAGAACCCTCATATTTTAATTCTTGATTGAAGGGGCAAAAATTTTTGCTCTCAACAATCTCAATCAAGGAATCAAAACATACGTCACAAGTATCTACTAATAAAATTCCTCATTCTTGCAAGTACCCCTTCAACTCACAAGGGGCATCTATGTTAGACTCACAATAGTCGATGTATCGTCAAAGGAATGAAGCACACGGCTTTCATCCTTTCCTCAATAGTTTCGAGGGTCACAGTCAACCCATGGTCAACTCACAAGGGGCTTCTAATTCAGACCACAATGGTTAACCATCCCACAGCGGATTTCAATGAAGACTTACCACAGTCGACGTATCATCCAAGACATGGAGCACGCGACTTTCATCCTTTCCCCAGCAGTTTCGAGGGTCACATTCAACCCACGGTCAATTCACAAGGGGCATCCAGCGTAAACTTTCTACAGTCCACATTCATTTTATAGACTTTTTACAGTTAACGGATTTTCTACAGTCTAAATCTTCTTCAGACTTTTTACAATCAATGGACTTTCTACAGTCCTCTTTCCTTTCTACTTTCTACAATCTACGAACTTTCTACAGTTCGCCATTCTCTGACTTTTTATAGTCAACGGACTTACTACAGTCATCTTTCCTTTCGACTTTTTACAGTCGGTGAACTTTCTACAGTTTGCAAATTTCTAACTTTTTACAGTCAATGAACTTTCTACAGTTCATAATCTCCTGACTTTCTACAGTCAAACGGAATTTCTACAGTTCACATCTTGTCCTGGCCTTTTTATGGTCAGCGAACTTCCTACGGTCTATGTCGTCAGTAGGCTTGTCACATCTTGCACACATGGGTCCTGAACCAAAAGAACGGAGACATACGGTCAACGTTCTCTCCCCAACGGTTCCAGCGGTATCAATCAGCCGAAGGACAAACCTCCAGGGGTAATCATTGCCAAACGGGCAATTTACAAGGGGCACGGAGAGACCAATCCCTGAAAATGTCGCATCGAGATGAAAGCTTTTAGCCATCATCCCCAAAGAGTGCCCACCATGACCGGTTAGGTATTATCTCTAAACCTCGCTGCTCTTTCAAATCGTGGGACCATACTGATCTCATATCAGCAGTGACCCCACGAGGGGCAGCATGTGAGCACGGGATTTTACGCCTGACTCGCGAGTTCGATGATGAAGCTGTAATATTTTTCCCTTGTTAGCTTTTCACATTTTGCAGGGTCCTGAAATCGTTTGGGAATCATCCGCCTTGTTTCTATGGGCCTCTTTTCCCTTAAAAAGCCAGAATAAATAAAAAAGCCAACCTGTACGTGCCATATCGTTAACGATATTGGCCATATCGTTAATGATATTAGTGATGTCATTAACGATATCACCAATATCGTTAATGATATCAGATTTACAGACAGACCAAAAAGCCATTTTTGCATTATTTAATCAAAAACACCCATTTCTACCCCATAATTCTGGACTTTTTCCACCTAACACCTTATCATCATTATGCCAACCCACATGGTGGAAGAAATAATGGAAAAAAGACAAGATAAGTGGGGGACCACTTATGCAAGTGGAAGACTTTTGGATTGAAGGGAGCCCATAAGAATGGAGCGAAGTTTCAACCACAAAGGAGGGAAGAGTTTCAGGGGGAGGAACTTAAGTTTTTTAGAAAGAAAACTAAAAAAAATTTCAAAAGAAAACATTTTCACTAAAATTTCAAAAGGATTGGCTTTAAAGTGTTTTCAAGTTTCAAAATTCAGGGGAAGAAGGACTACTACCTCCTCTCTTCCTCTTTTTACGAATCATAACCTGGAAGTTCTGCCTTCCCTCAAAGAGTACACCTCTACTCTTCATTTTCATCAAAAAGCCGCAAACCGGATTAAAGAAACAAGGAGAGCTTCCCGGAGGACTTCATGGATCTTGAAGAAAGTAGATTCATTACTAGGGGGTAAACCTTTGAGTTCCTAAAGTTTGTGCTTAAGTTTATATGCTTTTATTTTTGAAGTTTCGTTTTGTTTTCGGATATTTCTATTTTTACACACCAATCTTTTTCCCATAACTTACAGTATGATTTCAAATCTTTTTAAGTATTTTCTTTACATAGACATATTCTACACATCTTGAGATTTTTGGAATGATAAATATCATCAAAATCCGTTAAGTATAGTGAAAGTTATGATCGTTTGAAGTTTTGGATTTTATTTTTGCTGTTTTCTGTGTTTCATGCAGGTTTAGAAACTTGATGTCATTAACGACATAACCTACTTCCATTAACGACATTACCTAATGTAGTTAATGACATTGGCTTTGGCAGAATGCAGTTTCACTTTGTTTTGCTCCGTTTCGAATCGTTTAAGCTCGGAACAACCCGTTGAGACCCTTCTAACTTTGGAAACACATCACTAGGGGTAACAAACCTCCAAATTGTAATTATTTAGGATTTATTTATGATTTATTAATGTATTAATGTGTTAATCGGAGTAGCAACGGAAGCGCTTTAGACCATTCATATCGACATTGCCCTTCACAGGGAAGTCGATAACGATATGAATGACATCGTTACTGTTGTTAACCCAAATGATGGCTATGTTATGCATGTCCGGCCTAGATTTACATTTCTAAATGTCGTTCTAGGTCACCCCCACAAAGGGAATAAAACGTATTCCCGGATAACAGTCCTCACTACTTTGCCATGCGGTCATTTTCACTAATAAAATTGACCAACATATGTGTAAATAAAAATGAACCAATTTTCATTTAAGATAACAACTTTAAACCGCCGATGTTTTAATTAGGCCACACGGGCCTTCTCAAAATCAAATCCAACATACGTGTCATATCTCATGCTAACCTTTGTGGATGCAGGTTAGATGTATGCCTAGGATTTATTTTCCTTCTGGTATTGCAAATATTTTTACGGGAATTGTAATTGATAGATTAGGCGGGTGGTTGCATCCCCCGAGTTTTGTAATTTATTAATTTATTTTTTCCGCATTTACTTAATGCTTGATATATTGATTTATTGCTTTCCGCATGCGCGTTAAATCATGCATTTCAACCTCAAAATTACTTTTAAGTGAGAATATGCGCAATTAAGAAAATACGATTTTTTGTAGATGTAATATAATGTGATCAAATAAGAAATAAGCAACTTATCCCGAACCCGAATCTCTGTGTCTTGGTAGGTCGTCCCCCGGACGTTAAGCCTCACGGGATTCTAATTCCTGGAAAGAGCTAATCCAGGTGACGACTCCACACTAAGAGAAGGCGGATTCGAGTTCGAACCGATCCTTAAAATGTTTTCGCTCTCTCTTCCAAAACCTTTTTACTGGGACCCCGACTCGGCACACTTTTCAAAACACCCCGGTGGACCGCGCCTCTCATCTCCGCTCGCTCTCGGCCCACCGCTCCGTGTCGTCCGCTCACAATTGTATGATAGCATGCAAAGAATACGAGACACTTTATAAAATTCCATATACCTTAAACTCAAGAAATACAATTATTTGTTAATAATTTAATTCTTTATTTTTACTTATATTTTTACTACTCGTAATTTTATATTAATTGATTAAGGGTTTTTAAAATATTTTATATATTAAATTTTTTCGAACTAAATATTAATAAATTAATATAAAGGGAATTT